>SNQJ01S0014207.1:82791-118748 GCA_010110895.2 Picea sitchensis
AATGTAAAGAATGTAGATAATACTTATCATATAAAGAAAAAGAGGTTTTTACCCTGTATGGGTTTCCTCAGGAAATATATGTCTCTATGTTTCTCATATATGTGACTGATGTTGAATGTGCCTTTGTTTATTTCCCTGCATTATTGTGATCATCATTGAGTGCCTTGTAAATATTTTAAAAGAAGCATAATTGTTTAAGCACGGTAACAATTGATTCACCCCCCCTCTCAGTTGTCTAACAATATATTTGAGGACTTTCCCATAGCTAGGAATGTTAACTTCAAGAAGGATACAATTTCATTCTGGTATCCATTGTTATAAAGGAACAAATCCCCATACAATTTCTATGAAGTGCAAAATGGTTTTTTTTCTCTTTTAAGAAGATGATTCATGGTACCTCCACATCCAACCTATCATTGGAAGTTGCATCCTTTCTATCAAATAAATGAGTTTTTGAAGCTACGCAAGGTTTCATTTTTATGAGGCTTTATGATTCCAGGGGAAACCCTCTCTGTCACCATTTTATGTTTATAATATACTTTTCATCATTGAATTATGTAGACAATACAAATACTGGGTAAATCCCTAAAAAATCATACCATTTCATGAAGAAACTGGAGATGCCTTAAAAGATTCCATTGATGATATCGAGAAGGAAAAATTGATCTTAAAAGAAAAGGTAAAGGAATTGGAAATATTTTTACTTCCAAGGCCTTTATTTGTCGATCCCATCACTACTATACATCCAATGTGCAGTCTCGAGGATGTACTAGAAACTGGTTTCAGGTTAAAGGGTTCATCAATTTTATTATTGGTTGTAAGAAAATATATTGGAGATAACATTAAGAAAAGGATAGCCTTAATATTTGAGATATGGGAATTAGAAACATGTTCAACTACTTTCTTAAGAAGTTTCTTGCATTTCAAAGAATATCTCCAAAAAAATTTGGAAAATGATGAATGTTTTTACAAGGAAGCAGTGGGCACATTTTTGGCGAAGGTTTTAAGTTTAAGTGATATACATAGGATAGATCAAAATATTCCTTCTACAAATCATATGAAACAAATCAATGCGTGCTGGTTAAAAATAATTAAATTCTTAAGGGAAATGTTGTTTGAATGTGATGCCATTAACACTAAAAGAGGTGATGTGTTCTTAAAAATTGTTGATTTGACTAAGGAAATTGAGGTCCCACATTTAATTATGGACACATTGCTCTTATCAAAAGAGAAATTAAAAGAACAATTGGAGGCCTTAAAAGTTTCCTCGGCCAGTGAATTTAATGATTCAATTGAGTATTTTGAAGAAGAAGTGGAAAGGCAGTTGGTCCGATATGTGAACAAGAATGAAGATATCAAGGACACATTTCATCAATTGAGCCTTGATATAAAAGAACTGGAAAACAAGTTATTTGAAACCAAGACTAAACATGAAATAACGGTTTCTCCTGTGAGGGAGTATATTGAACAATGGTTAAGGAAATCCTTGGTTAAAATAACCGAAATGGATAAACAAGAAGTCGGTAATTTAGTTATGCCACCTCCAGCACAACAACAACCTATTCAAGACACCACAACAAGAAGATAAGGGTTCAAAAATTCCATCATAGTAAGTCAAGTAGTCATGTGTTTATCTCTCACATCTTTTTATCCCTCAGTTAGTAGTCATTTTACCTTTTTTTCTTTCAGAATTTATGAAAACCAAAGGCTGACCCCTGACTGTCTCATTTTTGTCTTCTAAGTCTCTCTTTAATTTCATGGTCTGCGGGAGCCCAATCCCAATCCTCTTTGAAGGGAAAATGAAATTTACCTTTTTATGAAATCTCACACATTATTGTTTATTTTTATAGAGACATCTATTATTTTTTTAGGTTCCCAGAGAACTATTTGGGACATAACTTTCATAATTTCTCATACTTTAAGTTATACGCATGAGATTTCAATTGTGTGTCTATCAATATAATTTTTTGGATCTTAATGGAATGATCATTTAAAGTTTTTTTCCATATGTGGTCCCTATATTATTTCCTTGTGCTGAATAATATGTCTTACTTTGATGAATACTATGATGGAAATGTTATTTCGTGTGATTATTTACTCTCTTGGTTTACAATGTTGTATTATAGTGTGAATATTTACTTTCTGTGAGATACATGGTCCAATATCATGTACTCTTTGCATGTGAATATTCGTTTAAAAATAATCTTGGTCCCATCTCAGGCATCTTTTAATTCATGTATATTATTTAAATACAGAGGAGTACCACCTCTTAAAAAATGCATGGGATTTATCCTCGTGATGTTATCTTAGAGATCACAAAACAATCTTTTAGAACAACATTTTTGGAAACCATATTGGGGAACAAACACAGGGATTGTTTTGTAGACTAGAAATTTGGATGACTCTACTAGAGCCCAACCAACCTCAAATACAAGTTGGACTCGTAAATCAAGGAATTATTTTTCACCAATTATATGACCTAACCATAAAAATAGCAAGGAATCATGAAGAAATTGAAAGAACATGGGAATCTCATGCTTGAGAAGAATAAATAACGATAGCCTTGGGACAAAGAAGACAACGATAAATCCTTATATGCTAGAGTAATACAATGGTCCATTAACAAGGAGAAAAAGTAAGAAACTTGAGATTCATAAAGAAACCCAAGACTCAACATCTGGAGTCAAGATCATTGCAATCATGGGTGATCAAGAAGAACAAATAAATGAAGTTTCTAATGATGAAATAGAAATAAATTATAGACTAAGAAATCTAAGAAGGAGATCCAAATCTAATCTACTCAATTTACAAGGAGAGAAAGATCAGTTTCCAACTCTTCCTCAAGGAATTTTACCTCTTTTTTTAGGTGATGGGATTACAGATCCCAAAAAGAATATGGCCAGTTCCTAAGTATATGTGAAATTCATTTGATTGAACATGATGATGTAATGGTTCAAGTTTTTCTTCAAAATTTTATAGGCACAACCTATGACTAGTATATTTCTCTCCCATATTGATCAATTGGATTGTTTGATGATATAGAAGACATATTCATGACCAAATATGCAAAGCCTATTGCATACAATACTTTACTCACTCAGTTCACCCAAATCCATCTTCAAAAGGGTGAAAGAATTATGGATTTTCATTTACAAATTTTCAAGATACTTAATCAAATCCCAGACGAACAACATCCAAATGCCTATGTTATATTTGGATGTTACGAGAATGATATGCCATCAAATGTGAGTTGTGAAATAAGAGTTTCATAGATAAATACATTGAATGAAAAAATCCAAAAGGAAACAAAAATGGAAGAGTACATGATAGAGACTAATGTTGATCACAAGATTATCCTTGGAAAAGTACAAAGACTAATGACAAGTCTAGCATTGTCACCTCAGTGATGATCTAATGCTTCTAGAATTACTGAGGGATGAGTGGTTGAGGGACGTATTTTTCAAGGCCATCCCTCTAATGTGAGGATTAATCCTGAAGTTTCTCAAGACATTAAAAAAAAATAGAAATTGCTCATATGAGGAAAACCATTCAACAAATGCAGAATGAAATAACTCAATTCAAGAGAAGTGAGAATATCATTCCACCACATCAAGATATGAGAGTTCCAGTACTGAATCAAAGATATGAAAATCAAATAAATCAAAGGAATGAAGATCATAGACCAAGAGCACCCAGAGTCCCGAATCCAAAAGTTGTTGTACTAGAAGAAGTTATAGAAGAAGGAAATTTTGTTCAAGACAATGACCCTTTTGATCAAGAGATAATCAATGATCAAGATGAGACAATGACCCTTTTGATCAAGAGATAATCAATGATCAAGATGAAGTCTTAGAATCAGTCCAAATGGAAGAAAGTTCATCATATTTTAATATTTGTGAATAAAAAGAAGATTATGAATATACACAACAAGATAATGTCATTCAAACCATAACTCAAGAAAATAAATTTAAGACAAAGGAACAACAAGAAAAAGAAAAGGTAAAAGCCAATGTTCCAAAGCCAAAAAAAAACAACCAATTGTTATCAGATAAATACATCATTGCAAATGAACTATAATGTGGTTAATGAGTTAACTAAGCTTCATATTACTTTTCCATTCATGGAGGTAGTTAAAATACCCCAACAAGGAGATAATATTTGAAGATGTTGGATGATACAAATTCAAGAATAGAATAAACTATCATGAACACAAGGAAACAACAAAATATCATATCAACAAGACCAAGAGGCAAGGTTCCACCATTTTATATATCCTTAGAAAATCATGAATTTACATTGCACAATTGTTTGGTGAATAGTGGAGCCACTAACAATATCAGACCGTTATCTATAATGGAATATCTTGGAATGGAATGTACACAGTACTATGAAACTAGTGAAAGTATATATGCCATTGATTCTAGAAATGTGTCGGCTTATGGAGAAATTAAAGATTCACTATCAGAGTAGTTGATCTACCTCCAACGTACAGTGTTGTCCTAGGTAGATATTGGTGCTCAAGGATACATAATAAATGATGGGAGTTGCATGATGCCCCCAAATAAATATGGAAAAATGATCAAAGTTCCTTGAGAAAATAGAAAACCAATATCATTCAAGAAAAAAGAAACTGAAATGATGAAAAATTATGTAGATGCTAGAATTGGGAACTATATTGTCTTCAACACAGAGAAAATGAATCCCCCCAAGCAAAATGAACAAAATTATTTTCAAGGTTTTTGGAAAATTTCATTTGATGGTGCTTGCTCTAAGTCGGGAACTGGAGTTGGTATTGTTCTTAAAATCCCTCAATCATGGATTTACCCACATGCAATTAGATTAGAGTTTCCCTGTACTAATAATGAAGCAAAGTTTGAAGTATTAATCCAAGGATTAACCATATCCCTTCACATACAAGATACATAGTGGTAACTAGTGATTCAGAACTAGTTAGCAATCACATCAAAATTAAATATAGAATCAAAAAAGAAAATTTGAAACATTACACAAGAAGAGTTTGGAAAATCATAGACTCTTTTAATTCCTTCAATATTTATTTTTTCCTTGAGAAAAGAACCAAAAATATGATTCATTGGAAGTGGAAACATCCCTTTTCAATATACATTATTCTCAAAATTATAATACTTTTCATGTCAAAACAATTTTTCGACCATCAATACTTGATAATCAAGAGTATTGGAAAGTTTTCAAAAATGATAAGCACATTGTAAAAGTTTTGGAAAACCTAGAACCAACATCATCCGATATCTCATAAGAAATCCAAAGCAATCAAAAGGAAAGTCATGATCAAAGTATTGTTGTTCTTCCTAAAAATTGTATTAGGAATCTCTTTTCATAAGGGACGACCAAACAAAGACCATGGAATCAATGGAGGAATCCTCCACTAGGAAAGTTCAAGAGATGTAAAAATTTAACATTAGTAAACCTAACGCCCTAAAATACAAAAATATTGGTAACAGTTGCACCATTAAAGAGATTGAATGATACACTTGCCTTTTCAAAGAGTTTCAAGATGTTTTTTATTGGAGTTATGATGATTTAAAGGAATATGAAAATTTTTTCTTTCAACATGTCATACCACTCAAAGAGGGGTAAAAATTTTTTAAGAAAAAATTAAGAATGATAAATCGAAAGTGGAATCCCTTGGTGAAAATGGAGTTAGAAAAATTGAAGAAAGATGGTATAATTTTTCCAATTATACATTCAAAATGGATTTCAAATTCTGTAGTCGTCGAAAAAAATAATGGAGAGATTCTTCTTTATGTGTATTTTTGAGATCTCAACCAAGCAAGTATAAAATATAGTTTTCTTCTCCCAAACATGGAGATGTTATTGCAGTAGGTCACTAGTTCCACATCGATGTCTATGCTATATGGATTCTCTGGATACAATCAAGTCCCTGTGGTGAAAGAAGATAGACCTAAGATGGCATTTGTTACACCATGGGGAACATATGCTTATGTTTGCATGCCATTTTGACTAAAGAATGTTGGTGCAACTTTTGAAAGAGAAATGGATCATGATTTTAATGATCTAATTGGGAAGTTTATGGAATATTATCAAGATGACTTGACAGTTCATTCAAAATTAAGAGAAAGGCATTTAAAACATCTCAGGAAAGTCTTTGAATGGTGCAGAATGTATGGCATATCTTTGAATCCAAAAAGTTTTTTTTTTTCCCATATCATAAGGAAATCTCCTTGGTCATATTGTGAGTAAAGAAGGAATATACAATGATCCAAAAAGGATTAAGGAAATAAATGACTTAAATCCTCCTACATCTTGTAAAGGTGTACAATATTTCTTTGGAAATATAAATTTTGTATGAATATTTGTTCCATACTATCCCACGATTATCAAGCCAATAAATAAGTTACTAAAGAAGGATAAAAAACTTGAATGGACATCAAAAACTTAGAAGGATTTTTCGGAAATCAAACATGCAATCACTATTGTTCTTGTTCTTGTTAGTCCCGATTTTGATAAATATTTCATATTATATTCATTTGCTTAAGAAGAGACTATTTCCTCCATCTTCACTCACAAAAATGAGAAAGAGAAAGAACTTCCAATTGCTTTCATGAGAAAAACCTTGCATGACTATGAATTGAATTAATGTGTGTTTGAAAATAAAACCCTCTCTTTAGTTAAGGAAATAACTCATTTTAGGACCTACATTTCGTGAGTTCACATCATTTATTATGTACCACACTTGTAAATGTGTTGAACATGCACAGAATAGATCTAGCTAGAAAATAACACACACATTTGCAGAGAGAAAGAATGGAAGAATTCTAATTAACCGAATGAAGAATGAATAATTTACACATGATATACTTTGCATAACTCAACCAATGCACACTGGAGGAGAAGCTAATGTTCCATAGTGGTGGTCTAGATTGATCTAGATACACACCGGTGGTTACAGGAGTAAACTTTCACCTAGTCTAGTCTCTCGGGTAGTGATAGGAGTGAACTGCCACCTAGCTGAGTTAACTAGTCTATCAGTCTTCAATTAACTGACTGAAATAGAGTGAAGTGAGGAGGATATCAGGGAATCATGGGTAATGTGCTAGTCTGGTGATGATCCCAAGGACAATGTGTATTAGCTGGTGATGATCCCAATTTTGCATGGTGACAATACCAATGTAGCATCTAGACTCCACTCAACTGATCAAACTGAAGTGAAAAATGAAGAGAATATTCTTCCTAGAGGAATATTCTTCCTAAGATATAGGAGACTGAGTAATGACTAATAAACAAGGAAAAACCTTAGGAAAAATAAATTCCAGGTGTGTTTGAAGTAACTCCAACACCCCCCCTGAACATCACCATGGTGAAAATAAAAAATGGGTCCCGACAACTAGGCTATGTTAGGTACCCAAATACAAAAGATACACTGAAATAAAGTGAGGAAAGATGGAAAAAATCATGGGAAAATCCCCCCCCAGGTACAATGTATGTAAAAATAAGAACTGACATTTTCTAGGCAATTGTGTCCTTTACTCCAAGATGACTCCACAGAGAATGGAACTTCTTCTTAGTGAAGGTATTGGTAAAGATGTCTACAGTTTGTTTTGCTGAAGGAAAGAATTGAAAGTCGATAATCCCCTTGTGTATTAAGTCCCAGATGTATTGCATGTGGATCTCGATGTGCTTTGTTCATTTCCTTTGAACTGGATCTCTGGAGAACTTCAGAGTGCTTTGGTTGTCACACCAGATGAAGATTGTCCAATGAAATTGATTTCCAAACTTAGTGAGAAAATGTTGTAGACACATAGCCTAAATGGTTATGTTAACTACCCCTCTGTACTCTGCCTCGACTGAAGATAGAGAAAGAGAAACCTGCTTCTTGCTCGACCACCAGATAAGCCTAGAACCAATACTGAGTGAGTAACTAGATGTGGACTTGTGATCAATTCTATCACCAACCCAGTCAAAATCAGTGAACCCGATGAGATCCAATGTAGATTATGTTGCATAATGAATCCCAAAGGTGATGGTTCCCTATACATATCGAAGGATATGCTTTGCAGCCTTCCAATGTATCTCATGCGGCTCCTGCATGAACCTGGATACTGCGCCAACTGCATATGAGAGGTATGGTATGGAGTGTGTGAGATACAACAAGATCCCCACTAGTTGTCTATACAGCGTGTTGTCAACTAGTGGAGTGTCCCCGCCATCCTCAATTTTGACTCCTGATAGGAAAGGAGTCGGGGAAAACTTGTAGTTTGTCATGTGAAATATCTCAAGGAGATCTCGTGCATACTTTTCCTAAGACAGTTTGCTGCTTGATGCATCCTGACTGATCTCGATTCCAAGGAATAAATGTAGCGGACCCATGTACATCATCAAGAATTTTTCATGCAAAATCCTCTTGACTGCAACAATCACTAAAGTCGAGCAACCAGTGATCAACAAATCATCAACATATAAAACTAGGAGTATAAGTGAATCAACCATCATGAGCATTTTGTTATGAGGAAAATATCTCTATGGATAGGCGTAAACCACAACAGATAGAAATGACTGCAGAAATTTGTTGATTAAGGTTGGTTTTCATTGATGTCAACCCTTAAAGAAAGCCCCATAGCACAAAGGTTTGGGTAATGGACCCAAGATTTTTTGATGTAAAGATGACTCATTATTGTCTTGTCATGGTTGATAAGAAGTAAATATGGATGAAATCCAAAGTGGTCCCCTTATGGTGAAAGCCCTCACGGGAAGGCGCTTTGCGGAGTGAGAGAAACCATTATTAATTGTGGAATAATGAGATGAAGGACAATGAATTTTTCAATGAAACTATGCTATATGGATAGTGTTTGTCATGCCATTTTCGGTGTTATGTAGAATGTCACATAACTCCTCATGGTTAGAGAGTTATGACCATATGAAGTTGGAGAACCCTCATGAGTCTTATAGAAGCCCCCAAGAGTCAAAGTGCTTTGCAAAAGAAATTATTTTAAATGAAGAAGCCCTAAAATAAGGAAAATGTAAGGCTACATGAAGATATAAATAAGAGACAAAGCTCACTCATAAAATACACACTTGTACATATTGTATATCTATTTTCTTGTGTAAATATTCTTGTAAATACTTCTGGATACATCTGAAGTGGTGAACGTATGAGGTGGCACGAAGGTTTGACGAAACAATTCTTGGATTTACAGAAAACCCTATTTCTGGTGCGTACGCGGGTTGTTTATGTATAGGGTGCGTATACACGAGTTGTCTGTTTATAGGGTGCGTACAATACACGGGATGTCTATGTATATGGAGCGTACATGTTGATAAAGTCATGGAAACTTGAGAAGATTAAGATGCAGAAGTTCTAGATTCTGAGATCAAGCTCCCATGAAGGTCTAAACTGCTCAGATACATCAGATCCATCCATTGGTTCAAAAGTTATGTCTTATTTCTATGAATAGTTGGATTTTGACGTATACATGAGGAATGACAATGGAGATTTGAGGATTCTCCCTAGAGAGACTAGTGGCTACATGTGATCTTCTGCATAAGTCAGATCTATAGAATTACAATGCTGGTATGTTAAACATTGATACTTCTTGTGAGGCATGTTTTGTATTTCTTGGCATATGGCTAAGGGTTTTTATGGTACATGGTTGAGAGCTTATATTTGTGTGGAAGTTGATGTATTGAGAGGCTGAATATCAGAAAGGGTTTGATGTCTAAGATCATGTGAGGGATATTATAATTGTTCATGATTACACACACCTATGTAGCACATGACTAGAGAGAAACATATTTTCCTTGAGTAAAGGTTATGTATGAGGATGCATGCACAGGGTACAATTACAGTCTAGATATAGTGACAAGTTATAGATCTATGTGAAAGAAGTTACAGAGGGTCAGAAGTTTTCAAGAAAAGGGAAACCCTAGTTTTCATAAGGCATACACAGGTTGCATAACAATTTGGTAGCATACATACGCGAGCTGCATAACCGATAGGGAACATACATACACAGGCTGCAACACTACAGGTCGCATACCTATTGTATTTTTGTAGATACATGTTTAGTTTAGGTACAGATTGATTACAGGGAAGTTGTACATATTGGATATAGGTTAGTGGTACAAGTTGATACAGTTGTATGATAGTATATCTCACAGTGACAGGTTGACAGTGGTTCAATCATTCTACTTATACTTCAGGGTGGTTGGACGGGGCAAGGATAGGTGGTTGTAGCCGGAGAACATAGGGAGTTGTAGCCTCCTTCTAGTTGTAGCCAGAGAATAGGGGAGTTGGATCTTTCCTCAGGTTGTAGCCTCCTTCTGGTTGTAGCTAGAGAATAGGGGAGTTGGATATTTCCTCAGGTTGTAGCTTGATAAAGTAGGGGGTTGAAGCCTCCTTCCAGTTGCAGCTGGAAAACAAAGGAAGTTGGTGCTTCCAATGAATGTAATTATTCAAGACAAGAAAAATGATTATGTGGTTTTCTCCCGATTTGGGTTTCCACGTAGAACACTGGTGTACTGTGTATGTGTGTGATTGTTCATTTCTTATTGCTCATTATTGGATAATAATACTACATTGATATAACACTTGGATTAATTTGGAGAAAAAATATTACGATTGCTTTATTATTGATTCATCCCCCCTCTCAGTAATCCAACAAAATCAACTCCTATATCAGGTATGCTATGTAAACAAATATGATAGAAAGACATGATAAACGACCTACCTCGTCCAGATGTTCGATGAAGTCCATTGTTGAGCACTTGAATCAAAGAAATACACCTACAAATTGTCCTCCACAACCAAGAAATGAAAGCATATGGTGATAATATATAATGTTAGCACATTCAATAGCATAATCCATCAACATTCATAAAAAATACGCCCGTGGAATAAAAATTCAAATATTTTCAAGATATTAATTGGACGAGAAAAAAGTATTTCTATTAAAATGTAATCAACATAAACGAATGAATTACAAACTTCTGTGCCGACACGGTTCGAAACCGAGAAACTAAGTCCCTTCCAATTGATCTTCCACCACTTCAATCCTCCACCAAAGGAAAGCTCATATAAGAGAGAAAATGAGGTTCTCAATCAAGTAAGGAAGAGCTTGGGGGTTGAACAATGTGTTCATACTTAAAAGGACAAAGGGATGCAGACTCAATATGAAGTGGAAAATTTCTCCAGAGTAACTTTGCTCTCAAAGTTGAATTCTTCTTTTCTTTTCCATAGCTCATATTTGGCCCATTTGTAGCCTTCAAGTGGAACTGAAGGGTCAAGTCGGAATGTTTCCAGTATATGCAAGTTCAAGGATCATGGATTACGTGACGTGACATGGAAACCTGACACCATTTTTTAATTTTGGGCACAAATCCTGATGTACATGGGATGTAGTGGTGCAACCTGCGTATACGCATGATGTACTATAGGTAGGGCGCATATATGTGGAAAAATAATGTTTTTAGCTTTAGGATTTGCAAAAAGGGACTTCAAGTCTACATAGGGAAATGGAAAAATTCCTTTTGTGAAAGTTTGCATAGTGTGAGGCAAATCTTGCTATAACAAATGCCCCCTAATGTGTGAGGTCAGAGGAGTATCTGCGATGACCGAAATACATTATAATACCCATAAGTGGAGTAATGGGGACCCAACTGGAAGAACTAGTTGCACATGAGATTATTACAATCTGTACTGACTTTGCACACATGACTGCCAATTTGAATTACATTGTAGATCCATGTGAAAATATACCAAAAAACTGTCCATGGACATGAATAGGAAATACAAAGGTGGCTACATGCCAAAGGTTGTTGTAGTCACGAACAAGGCCCAATAAAACAAATATCAAAATCAATATGAAGATATATGTATACAATGGAGTACAATTTGATCTTCCATGATCACTGAAGTCACATAGGTATTGGTCCAATGAAAGGTAGCAACAGCTAGGAAAGATGCGACTATGAACTGATGTTTTCAAGTCTTCTACACAATCTGCCAAAGGTACAAGTATACATCGTGTGAATAAAGGAGTTGAGGTCGAACACAATGAGACTTTGTTTGATTACCGTTCATTAAGGTATACCGTTAACAAAAGCGAGACAACCTACCGATAATGAAAGTAGGTATCAAGGCACCAAGTACATTCTTACAAGTGTGAATAGAGGTGTTGGGGTCGACCAATTAAAGAATCCATCGATCAGGAGACATTGATGTATTCCCAACTGTCGATGGCGAGAGAACCTGCCACAAGTGATTGCAAGCCTCTAGGTACTCGTAGGACTCTAGGTATTGTCTCTAGAATAGATGAGCTGAAGTCGATGGAAGGAGATCCATTGAAAGGAGAGAATTAAGGAATCTCTCATCATTCACCATGAGTTACAAAGCATGATCTTGATGATTTGGAGGAAATCAGATGAAGAACATGTTCACGAACCAATGACCCTATGCGTCGTTCGTGTGTGCCAGATGAAAGCGGTACACAAAAAAGACCCTCTGAATAATAGTCAATAAGGAAGACTGTTGAAAAAGGTGAGGAAACCAACAATAGGGATAATGGCATCCAAGACACTGCACAAATCCCAATTTGTTAATATATTTCTTTCCATCGAACACAAGGGAAACCACCCAGTCAACCACCAATGATGAAATGTCGACTGTTGACTTCAAGGCTACCTACCAATGAAGAAAGTAGGACCAGGGTGCGCAATATGACTACAACTTCATGTAATTCTGAGACACACTCAGGGTATGGCCGACATGCAAATTCAACAGTTATGAGGAATGAATGACATAGGTTGATAGACATCCTTTGAATAAGATCATGAGACATATGAAAGACTCTAGAAGCATAGAATCAATGATGAAACTTTGAGATGTAGGAGGCATTAATCAAACTCTCCATAGGGACTGAAAGAATAACTAGTCAAGGGAGTAAACTCTCTGTAACAAGTTCAGCTTCCTAAGGTCATGCTAAACCCAAAATTTTGATGAAAAGTGGGCTCAAATATTTTGTGCTCTGTTCAAAGGGGACACGACTACTGCTAATATAAGATAATATTCCTTTCTTGCCTATCTTTTTTTGTTTTTTCATAGTCAAATGAATGTTACAATACAGAGGAGGAAACAAGTGTCCCAAGTAAGCAAAAATACTTCCAACAGTGGAACATACCTATGCTCAATGAAAGGAGGTGCATGCGAGAGATGGACACTCGGGCGAATGTTTCCTCCTGGGTATAGGGTGCCAAGCTGCAAAGGATATAAACAAGGATCTGCTTGGTTGATGATGCGAACTGCTGAGGTGAAAGGCTTATAGCGCAAAAACAAGACCCGACAATAGGCTCAATATTGCAAGCAAGAGAATGAGATGAAATTACAACTTAACACCAAAAAATGTCCTTTTTCATAGTATTAGTCTACTTGGTTTTAAAAAGGGATAAACTTGCACCAAATAGACGTCCTTTAAAATCCAATTTACGAGTGTGAAAGAGACAAGTTCACTCGACAATATTTTCGCTTTTTGAAACGAGTCGGAAAAGAGCTTAAATCAAACTTGCTACCTTTCAAATCCAATCAACAAGTGTGAAAGAGACAAATTCAGTCAACAATATTTTCACTTTTTATATGAGTCGGAAAAGAGATTAAATCAGACTCGTTGGGGGGTTTCTAGGCAACATTTCATGGGGGAGGCCAAGGCTCCCTTGCAGGATTTCTATGAAAGGTCATCAACTTATGAATAGCTAACACAATCTTGGGAAAACCAAAAGCTCTCCAAGTCGAGGAGGATAAAGTGATAGCAGAGGTTACCTTCTCCATGATATATTGGAGAACATCTCTTACCTAAAAAGGTATGGGAGGAGGAATTCGATACCCCACAAGACCATCCCAGTCAAACGGAACCTCTTCAAGAATTGGAAGGAGAGTACTCGGGGAAAGTAAAACTCTCTCTTGATCAGAAGGTGCAGTACTAGAAATGTTAATGACATGGTTGAAGGATGCATCACCCTCCAAAAGAAGAGTTGGATTGACCGGAGATTGCATCGGTACGACCACTTGTTCAATTGTTGGTTGAATAGGATGTGAGACAACAAGGTCAAGAGACACATCATCCTCAAAAATAGGAGTGGCATCGGGTGGTGATTGCATCGGCATGACTTCCGCGTCAATCAAAGGAGAAACAAAGTGATGGGAAACCAAGGATGACTCAGAACCCGAATGACCCCCAGGAAAGGACCACAGTTCTTGTACCACAACAGTAGCAGGGCACAAATGAGTAAGGTGATCTCCTTTGAAAATACTACAAAGGAACTTGGGCCTACATCTTACAAGTCTAGGATTATCAATCGTATGAATTCCCTCGGTATCATTCACAATGGCTGGTGACATGCTCTCAGCATAACTAGTAGAGGTTGGTGGTTCATCTCCCACATGATGCAAAAAGTTTGGAGATGTGATGTCAGTATGACTCATGGAAACTAGAGTGATGCCTCCAACATTACTTGCAGTGGCTAGTTGTGAGTCTTCAACATGACATGCAGAGGTTGTCGACCAATCCCCAACATGAATAGCAGAGGTTGGTGATGGAATTTTGGTATGACTCGCAGGGACTAGACTAGTGGAGGCAGTTAGTTGTGGAATTTGAAACAGAGGCCCTGGGAAAGGTTGGTTTTGAGAAATTACAGGCCAGGAAGGGTCCTAGTTTACACTCTGTCCCTTTCCATAAAGGTAGTATCCTCCGCCTAATTGATCCATAAGGGTTTGTATGGGCATCGTCATAGAAGCATATGTATGCAAGGAGACAAAGGCGTGATAAGGATTATTCAGGTGAGGATATGTGTTTCCCCCATGTGAAGGGGTTTCGTGAAGGGGGTAGCTCGTACCATAAAATTGATTCCCTCCATATGAAATACCAGAGGACATATGGGGACCCGCCATGGGTAGAGTGTTCGTTGGAGCTGGCATAGCGGACGAAGGATACACAAATGGGTTGTAATAAGTAGAATAACCACCCATTTGAGCATTGGCTCCTGAAAAAGCGTAGCCAACATTGGATTCGTAAGAGGGGATATTCCAAACCCTTACTATGAGATTCTGTTGAGGGATAAGAATCCTCTCAAATGAAGACGCATATAACAGAGCCATCGTGCCCCTGGATCCAAAACTAGGATTCACATAAGAAGGCACGGGAGAGGATGGAAAGGTTTAAGGCATGTTTGGCATATCAAGAGGAAAATGATTAGAGACCCAAGGCATGGACTGAGTATCATAATTCTGTATACCATTATGAAACATGGATGGATTCGTCCCCATAAAATGAGTGAATGTCATGGGGAAGGTAGCGATAAATGAGGGAGCCAAAGGAAATGCACTATAAATGATAATGACAACTCAAGGCACGGTATAAAATCCTAAGGTCAACTAATACTCAAAGAGAACACCAAAATAAAATCAAAAGGCCAATATGCACACAAATAGGATAAAGTGGATGAAAGGGGCCTCCCTCCCTAAAGTAGGTATGCCTCACCCAAGAGGGGATTGAGACTCCCTGCTAAATATCGAAGGTATCAGAATCGGTTATAAGGGCCCTCATGGGATTAACAACCAGTCGTTCAGACCCCCCCGGAGAGGTAATCCTCCATAAAGTTTGTGTGATGTCTGACCCTTATTTGACCTAGGGTACCTGCAGAATAACCCCTGCAAGTAACCTATGTGGTACCTATATCAAGAAACTAAGCAACCACGATATAACTGATGCACATGTGAATAGTCATAAGTTGGGTCCACCGTATGGGCAAGGTAACAAAGCCCAAAACCTTGAAAGCATCACCTCTCACAGAGGTAAGGGTAATAGAAATATCCCCATATACGAATAGATCCCCAGAAATATATCTGACACTAAGAAGGTATCAGGGCGATATCCCTTCAACCAACCTCACGCGACCTCATTCTTAACTCCAATGTAAGGGGAGCCTCCTGATATTACCAATTATACAATGGATTTCTCCATTCATTTAGTCAAACACATATGTTGATTTAATAGCCTTGGAGAAGTTTGCTCACAAAATCCTATTCCAAGGCTCTACATCTTAAGCTAGTTTGTTCACCCTAGAAAATAAAATCGTTATCAATCAATTTTAAATTATCAATGTTACTTTTAGTGGATTTGCTTACTCAAAATGTTACGGTCATGAAACTAATGATGTTATGACTCAACAAGTAAAATAAATGAATATGAATACAATACAAAGTCCTAACTTCAATTCCCAATAAATAATATGCTTTTCAAAGTGCAATTCTCAATTTAGTTCTACAATTCCAAATAAAATGCAATCTTTCTTTACATGTACTAAGATCAATGATAAGGACTCAAAAGATCAAATGCCAACAGTAAAATGCCTAATATTTTTGTATTTTCAATATAAAAGAATGAAAATGCAAGGAATGAACAACACCTTGATATAAACACTCTACTGTATGTAAACAGAGACAAACCAAGTAGGATATCAATAAGCAAACACCTAACCCAAGATGCAAGGACAATCAAATGAAAAGGATGATGAGAAAGGCACCGCCAAAAAATTCAACCAAAGAAAGGTTTCCTATCATTCCACGGACACTTAACAGTCATAATAGAGACCCAAGAAGACTCAACAACCCTCAAAACCTACCCAACAACCATCAAACCCAGCAACCAAGCAACAAAGAATGATGTACACGATTATTCAGTGGAAAAGTGTGTATATATGCCTCTTGCAGAAGGACAACACGCGTATGTACATGACTATCAGGTAAAAACCTGCGTATATGTGTTAAAACATAGCCTAGATAAGGAGAAGGCTAAGAAACTTAGAATCAGAATGAATAGAGGTTGTCAAGCAGTGATACGACAAGAAACTCAATACAAATGAGAGCAATCTAAGAAGAAAAAGTCTCCAAACCTCGAAAAAGAAGATTCTTTCCCTAGTATGGTAGCCAATTTTGTTATGAGGAAAATCTCTCTATGGATAGGGGTAAACCACAATAGGTGGAAATGACTACAGAAATCAACTCTAATCTCAAGTATGCTATATAAACAAATTTTATAGAAAGACAATATAAAAGGCCTACCTCATCCAGACGTTCGATGAAGTCCACCATTGAGCACTTGACTCAAAGCAATACACCTACAACGTGTCCTCAACAACCAAGAAACACAAGAATATGGTGATAATATATAATGTTAGCACATTCAATAGCATAATCCATCAACATTCATAACAAATATGCCCATAAAATAAAAATTCAAATATTTGCAAGACATTAATTGGACGAGAAAATAGTGTTTATATTAAAATGTAATCAACAGAAGTGAATGAATTACAAAAAAAATTGTCGACATGGTTCAGAACTGAGAAACTAAGTCCCTTCCAACTGGGCCTCCACCACTTCAATCCTCCACCAAAGGCAAGCTCATATAAGAGAGACAATGAGGTTCTCAATTAAGTAGGGAAGATCTTGGAGGCTGAACAATGTGTACAGACTTAAAAGGACAAAGGGATGCAGACTCAATATGAAGTGATCATTTCTCCAGAGTAATTGTGCTCTCAAAGTTGAATTCTTCTCCTCTTTTCCATAGCTCGTATTTGGCCCATTTGTAGCCTTCAAGTGGAACTGAAGGGCCAAGTCGAAACGTTTCCAGTATATGGAAGGTGAAGGATCATGGATCTCGTGACGTGACATGGAAACCCAACACCATTTTTTAATTTTGGGCATAAATCCCAACGTACACGGGATGTAGTGGTGCAATCTGCATATATGCATGTTTTACTGTAGGTAGGGCGCGTATATGTGGAAAATAATTTTTTTATCTCGAGGGTTTGAAAAAAGGGACTTCCATTCTACATAGGGAAATGGAAAAAATCCTTCTATGCAAGTTTGCATAGGGTGAGGCAAATCTTGCTATAACACATGTAAACATTCCAGTCTGATTTACAATGTACAAAATTGTGTGACAATAGGTAGGAGTCCATCTTGGCATACCATGCCCTTGAATCCTGCTTGAGGCCATAAAGAGACTTCTTCAGTCAACATACAAAACATGAGTCTTACATAAATCCCTAGGGCTACTCCATATAGATATCCTTAGAGAGATTGTTAGCACAGGGGAAAACCCAGGATTCAATGCTTAACATCGCACCAACAAAACCCTAACTACCAGCCCTTTTGGCAACACCTGTGAGGCAGGCGAAGTCTCACCCGAGGTAGAAACAGGGGGGTTTACAGGATGCAGGTGTCTGTAACCAAGTTGGGACACATATCTATGATAATAACACTTCGCAGGGTTTTCTGTTAACGCTTAGGAGGTGACATACATGAGTTATTCACCTTATGAACATCGAAAAACACATCTAAGGTAGATCTAGCGTAGTAACAACAAAGATTAAACACTTCAACCACTTAGCACTTAACACTCTGAATCATATCTAACATTCCAATATAGGCAAATCATTAAATCAGCATATACATATCCATTACATATCTAATCTAAGCACTCAACAAAACATAACAGAGATAATAATTGCACAAAGAAAACCATAAGACACCAAATGTACGTGGTTCACCCCAGTGTGGGGCTACGTCCACCAACCGCTTCACCTCTTTATTATTCGTCAATCTCTTACATTTAGTTACTCATGTGCACTAAGCCACAATGTCAAGCTTCACACCAGACATGAGATCTGTGCACTAAGCACTAGATTCTCCTTCCAAAACTAGGTTAAGGCACAATGGCACTCTCTATCAAGCAGAAAGCCTTAACACACATTCATTCCCTTGAAAAAATCCATTCAACTGCTTTCACTTATCTCAAAAGACTACTACTTCTACTATGCATTATTCTTTTATTTATACTTTTACAAATGCTTACAATAGGGCCAAACATGGGAAAACCCCATGGGCTGACATCCCATAACCCATTACAAAAACCCTAAAGAACCCCTTATTGGGTCCACATATCCCATAAAATAAGTGAGATCCATGATCTCAGCTCCACCTGGGTGCTCCTTCATTGACCAATGTGTCGATGTCCAAAAGTGGTCCAAATCTGACCAAGGTTTTCTCAAAACTTGATCGAGGGCTAACAGGCCCCCATCACTCTCCTGTGACTCGCCCCAAGTCACTCAAGTGCAGACAACACTGCTTCAAAGGCCTCGAGATTAACTCAAGCTGACTCGACTTGCTGCTTCACCTGAGCCTCTTGCTTAGCGAGCTCCTAGATCATCTGCTCTGTAATAGGCCCTTCCAGGCATTGTTCTACTGATGTAACCACTCGATCCAATTGCGAGCCCAGTCCATCAATATATTCAAACACGTTGCAGGCTTCATCCTGCACAGGTTGCAGCTTCTGCGTGACTTCCATTACCTTTCCCTAGAGGGTAGTGATCTGTTGTTGTACTGCACGCTGTTTCTAGGATCTCTTCATTATTTTAACTATTGTGAGTAGCTTCATCTATGCCTGCACTAAAAATGCATGTTGTTGCGCCTCCTGCAACTGTGCTTCTAGCTTCCTCAGCTCTGGGTCCTCGACGAGGCATTCATATGTCTTTGCACTTCTATCACTCAACTGTTTGCATTCTGAGGCAATGGATCTTATCCTTATTAGTGTGTTCTTAGCGGTCTCCTCCCTCCGGTCACACACCTCCTACGGGGTGCTCGGTACTATTTGGGTCTCCAATTCTTTTATCCTGGCTTGAAGCTGTTGGATGATCTCAGCGAGCTTCACTACTTGAACTTTAACCAAGCCTGGTACAGAGCGACATGATTTACTCACCGCTTCTTTGACCATGTCTCGCTCTGCAAGAAATTTCTCCTTTTCTCTCTGTAGTTGGGATTTTTCCTCCTCGAGCTTCACTTGAAACTCTGCTTTCTCACTTTCCTAGGCTACTACATTTTCCTGTGCTGCTCTTAATTGTGCTAGGACACCATCTTTATCCTGTTTCAAGGCTTCTGTAGCCTTCTCCTTTTCTTCCTGGAATCTTTGAAGTCGAGCCTTTGTTGCATCCATAATTCTTCTCAATTGGGATGGTTCATCCCCTAATTCTGCAATCTGTGATGAGGAAGGTGCAGTAGGTACTACTCGGACCAAACGAACAACTTGTTTTACTTCCTTCAATTCCTTTTCAATTCTCCTGTATATCTCATCCTTCTTCTCTCCAAATCTTTG
Organism: Picea sitchensis; assembly: GCA_010110895.2. Classification (NCBI taxonomy): domain Eukaryota; kingdom Viridiplantae; phylum Streptophyta; class Pinopsida; order Pinales; family Pinaceae; genus Picea; species Picea sitchensis. The sequence continues at coordinate 102,993 of SNQJ01S0014207.1, forward strand.
CAAGATGTCCTTAGAAGCATCTTCCATAGCTCCGTGAACAAAACTGATATTGTCCTCCATGAGTGTGGCCTCCAACTAGGGCTTATTAGCACACGTCTTCTTCCTGGTTGAAGGTTTCTTCGGAGAAACCTTCCTCTTTTGTGGTGTGTCTGTTCAAGTAGGGGGGTCTTCAGGTGGTGTAGCTTTGCCTCCTCCTTGATATTCTCCTTCATCCCCTCCTCCTTATCCTTCTACTTCATCTTCTCCTCCTCCTCCGAGCAAGCCAGGCCCGTTATCTTCAGAAGCATTGCCCTCTTCATTAGTCTCTATAACCTGGACTTCCTCCTGCTTTTTCTTCTTCTTCATCCCACTAGATTGTCTGACATGCTCAACTCTTGTCACTATGGGGCTTCCTATGGTCTTAGTTTTGGATAATTCTGCGTCAGCAATAGGTACGAGGAACTCCTCTGGCCATTATTTTGTGATCTTCTCCATATCTTCATCTATCAGTTTGTAGCATGACTGTAATTCTTCCTGGTTTTCATATTTGCGCACAGTGATGTATATGAAATGCGGATCTGCGTAGAACTTTGCTATTGTTCGGTACTGGTGAAAGGTGCACGGTGTCATGCGTTGAAATGATTCAATGGAAACCTTCAACTGAAGCACGACATTGGACTGACATTTCTTCGTCATATCGTTGGTGTACCACAAGGTGGAAAACCAAGTGGCCAATGGCTCCGAGGGTTCGATCTCTGGGAAGGTGTCTCCTTAAGTCATTTTCCAAGTGACAAATGCGATCAAAATGATCATCCAACTTTAATGGAATTCATATCCCAAATCCCAGGCTTAGCGACAATCCTTCTCCAGCTCATTGACGAGGTGATTCGCCTAGTTCATCTACATGCCCTCCACACATTCGACATTTTTGCTTTTTAGCTATGAGTTGCGCACCATCCTGTATAGAGTCTACCTTGTAACCTCGCTTTCCTTTTTTGACTTCTCTGTAAGCTTCCTTGATGAGTTGTGCCAAGGAACGCTTCGAAGCCTTCCCTGGATAAAAATTTTGAGGGTTAGGTTCCTTCACACTCAAGCATGTGATCTGGTGGATCAGCGTTGGATCCACAATAATCCTTCTATCAAGCCACAAGTATCTACCATGATAACATGACAGGAGGAGTTTAACGCAAGCGTTAACCTCCTGGTGGATGAAAAAATGTGGGATCTTCATCACATTCTGCACTGTGGACTGTGTCAACTCCTTAATCCATGGTTGTGAGACAAGGAGAGGATTCTTTCCAGTTGAATTTTTTAGGTAGTGGTGGGGAAATAGCATAGCGTAGTTCTTCCTGTCTCCTAAACTGAAGTCGTTGTTCTTCAGTAGAAGGATCTGTCCTAACTGACTCCCGACTGCGCATATTCCTTTAGGAATGTACGTAGTGAACATAGTGTACTCATAATCTTGTGGAATGTTGTCATGTTTAATGATTCCAACCAAAGGTGGGATATACTTAGGTAGGATCAACAGGATCTGCTTCGCATTAGCCATATCACCACGATGCTTACTTCGTTGTTGAGTTCTGGGGTTGAAATAACCAGAACAATGTCCAGTCGAAGGGGAAGCCTGCAGTCCCCTAGTCGACGATGCCTGGACACCTTTAGATATCAGTCTGTCAGCCATTATCTTCTTAAGGACCTCCTCGACAAACTTCTCTAATTCACTAGGTTCACCCGATATTATAACTTTTAAACAAACAGGTCGGGGTAGACAAACAAACATGCAAGGTCTAGTTCAGATAACACAACTTGACACTTTGAAAATTCTCTGTTTGGCTCAGTCAATCACGAGTATCAAAAAGTGGTCCTGACGCAGTGTCCAACGAGTTAAATAAGTGGGGTATCGTAACGTATCTTCCAATGGCCAAAAAATGCCTTCATCAACGTAAATATGTCTGTTATGGCACGATCTAAACATCCCAAAAGCAGTCCATCAGTCTATAAATGTATTTTAAAACCATTCTGGAGTGTCGTTCTAATAGTCAAGGTGCCTCCAACGGTCATATAACTTTGTTGGGGAGAGGTCCCATTCTGTGCAGTCCTACTATTCCAGAGAGGTTCAAATCCTATGAACCTGCCTCCCGCAAGGTTCCAGTCTGTGAAGTCTTCCATCTGGTCTTTGTAGCTTCTTCCAGATTTTCCAACTTAGATTTATTTTTATTGTGCTTCCTTGCCTTCTTCCCTATGATTTGTGTTACTCTAACTGTTTCTAGAATCCTCTTTTCATTCTTATTCCTATTTTCTCCTAGCGCAGTGGCTTCGCACTGCTGATGTGCCCTCAAAGGGTCTGAAGTTAATATCCCTCTTCTTAACACTTCCTAGGTGGATATACTTATTTTTTTAATAGATAGGTCCTTCAAATCTTTTTGCATTCTTTCAACCTTGATAGCTAATTCTCTTGCCTTCCGTTCCTCCTGTGTTGTTACATGGTTTTGTTGCTTCGACTTATCCGCTTGTTCTTCTATCAGTCGATCTATTTTTCTAGATATGAAATCCCTTAGTTCTTTCTTTTTTATTTTTTGTGGCTTCTTCCTCTGCTTTCCTTCTAATATGATCCTTCTCAATCCAAGTCTTTCCTAACAAAAGCGGGAAAGGGGCGTTGTCCACAATAAACTTAATGACTTCAAATTCCTCTTCAGTCGATGTTCCCTGAACAATAATAGGTATATTAGTTACTCTTCCACATAAAGTTATCATCTTACCTTTAAACAAGCCTATCCTTCCCAACAAAGGTACCATAGAAAGATTTCCCAAAATTTCCCAAGTTTATTCTATCATAAAATTCACTTGTGTTTCCTCATCCAAGACACAGTCTATGTCGAAGTCTTCTATTCTTGCACTTATGCATTGTTTTACTTTCAGGATTTCTGGTAAACTGACATCTTTGTGAACATCCATCATTTCTTTCAACTGTACTAATGTAGTCTGAACTCCCTCCCGTTCTTTCTCTTTATGAATTTCTAATATGCCCTTAGTCTTTTGAATTTCTTCATAGTTTTCTTGTCTCATGTTCATCCTTTCAACTTTAGCAATAATCTTTGGACACTCCTCAACCTCATGACCAACAATTTTACAACAAAGACAAACAGGACTTATGCCAGGGAATTCCTCAGCAAGATGTCCTAGTCTTCTGCGATTATAACACAAATTTAATCCTCTTTTTCTTTTAAATGTTCCCCAACCCCTTCTGACTACGCACTAGGATCATAGTGTTGGACCTGAAATCTGCAAAAAAAAATCTAGGTTCCTACATCCACTTATTAGTCCAAAAACTCTTTCTATGCATAGGAATAACATATATTTCTTCATTTCCATTAAATTTACTCAAATCATTTCTTTCTTTCAACTGTGCCCTAACCTTCAGAGTAAGACAAAATCTATTAAATGTACTTAAGTTCATGCTTTCAAAACAAAAATTTTCACTTATCTTACTCTTGTCAAAGCACAAATCTTTGCCTCTTTAGGATCTTACCTCTTTTCTTCAAATCAGATTTCTTTCTTAGCACAAAGATTTGCAAGTCAAGTAGAGTACTGCGCACTTCAGCAGCAGATCTACACACAGATCTTCTCTTTTCATTACCTCAGTTCCAAGAAATCACAGTTTCAGGTCCCGACAACGAAACCATTTGTTGGCACAGGGGCAGACCCATGGTTCAACGCTTAACAATGCACCAACAAAACCCCGACTATGAACCCTTTCAACAATAACTGTGAGGCAGGTGAAGTCTCACCCAAGGTAGAAGTAGGGGGGGTTACAGGACACAGGTGTCTGTAACCAAGTTGGGACACAGATTTGTGATAATAACACTCTGAATCAGATCTAGCATTCCAATATAAGCAAAGCATTAAAGAAACATATACATGTCAATTACATATCTAATCTAAGAACTCAACAAAACATAACAAAGATAATCATTGCACAAAGAAAACCATAAGACACCAGATGTACATGGTTCACCCTAGTGTGGGGATACGTCCACTGACCACTTCACCTATTTATTATTGGTCAATCTCTTACATTTAGTTACTCCTGTGCACTAAGCCACAGAGTTGAGCTTTGCACCAGACAGGAGATATGTGCACTGAGCACCAGATCCTCCTTCCAAAACTAGGTCAAGGCACAAAGCCAATCTCTACCAAGCATAAATCCTTAACACACATTCATTCCCTTGCACAAAGCCATTTAAGTAATGCACTTAGCTCAAAAGACTACTACTTCTACCATGCATTCTTCTTTTATTTATACTTTTACAAACCCTTACAATAGGGCCAAACATGGGAAAAACCCATGGGACAACATCCCATAACCCATTACAAAAACCCTAAAGAACCCCTTACTAGGTCCACATAGCCTGCAAAATAAGTGAGATCAGTGATCTCAACTCCTCCTGGGCGCTCCTTCGACCAATGTGTCGATTTCCAAAAGTGGTCCAAATCTGACCAAGGTTTTCTCAAAACTTGGTCGAGGGCCAACATAGATCGTCATGAAGAAATGCATTTTTCATGTCCATCTTATGGACTTCTCATACTTTGGCTGCCACAATGGAAAGTGCCAAACATATGGAATCCATCTTCGCTAATGGAGTGAAGGTCTCATCATAGTCAATGACATGCACCTGTTGAAAGCCTTTGGAAAAAATCATGGATTTGTATCTGTTAATATTTCCATCCGCTACACTCTTGGTCCTGTAGACCCATCTGCACCTGACAAGTTTCCTTCCAGAAGGAAGGGGAACCAGATCCCAATTCTAGTTGTCGAGGAGGGAGTTGTACTCCTCTTGCATGTCATATTCCCAAAAGGTATTTCCAGTATCCTTGCCATAAGACTGTGGATATGAAGACTAAACTAAGAAAATATGCCTGGGTGGCAATGGTTCAGTGGAATTGAGTGCAAGAGGAGGCTCCTCAAAATCATATCAAGTCCTCCTAGTATCAGCTAGATCTCCAACAAGATCCCCTGCATCCTGAAGAGTAGATTGAGCCCACTTGAGCCTCGACTCTGGCTCTACATCTGCATCTGCATGCACTGACTCTGCATATGACTATATTGAATCTGTATCTGGATCATCTGAATCCTCTGAATCAGAACTCTCATCTGAAGAAGAGTCGAGATGTGCATGCTCATCATCTCTGACAGGTGGAAGAACAAAGGTGTCTGCATGCGGTTGTTGAGGTACATGTGAGACACTTTCCTCGAATTGGACACTTTTTTCAATGGTGAGCCGGTCCGAGGAAAGATCAATAAGTTTGTATCCCTTCACACCACCAAGGTATCTTGCAAAGATACACTGTGTGCTCTGTGGATCAAGTGCCTTCCTCTTTTCAGAGGTAATCTGGGCCCATGCACATGAACCAAAAATACGAAAGTGGGTCACTTCCAGTTTGAGGCCGCTCAAAGTGTCATAGGGGGTATTATCATTGACAGATCTATGGGGAGATATGTTTTGGATGTAGATTGCACAATTAAGTGCTTCGGCCTATAATCTTTGTGAAAGTGAATTTTCATGTAGCATGCAAGATGCCAACTCTTTTAGTTATTTTTCCTCTCAACAACTCTGTTTTGCTACAGAGTATAGGGAACTATGTGCTGCAACTGAATCACTGCCTCATGACAAATATTCTAGATCTCATGGTTGACATACTCTGCCCCGTTATCAATTTGGAGGACTTTGATTTTCTTTCCTGAATGTGTCTCAACTAGGGCTTTGAAATATTTGAGGTGTTGAAAGACCTCTTATTTTTTCCTGAGAAAGAAAATCCATGTGAAGTGTGAGAAATCATCAACAAAAATGAGCATGTACCTTGCTTTGTTGATTTATGGATGTGGAAAAGGGCCCATTAGGTCACTGTGGATCAGATCTAAAGGAGAGGAAGCTCTCTGAGTCTTTCCTTTGTCAAATTTCTCTTAAGGGTGTTTTCCAAGAACACATCCCTCATAGATTCCTTTGGAGAAATGGATGTCTGGTTGAACATCAACCAATCCTTGCTTGCTATTATGTTGCATATATATAAAATTTAAATACACAAACCTTTTGTGCCATATCCTGCTTCTTTCATCAACATGGGTAAGCAGTAAAGCATAATCTCGTTCAATAAATTCAGAAAATGTGTATAGCCTAGATTGATGATTTACCTCACCGGTAGAAACCATGGAATTGGTTTGCATGTCATAGATGTCCACTGCATTAGGTGTGAATATGACTTTCTTTCTGGTGCCAGAATTTGTCATCTGATACACAGAGAGAATATTGACGAAAAGTTTGGGAATGTGCAACACATTCTTGAAGCTTCCGTTGTTGAGTTCAATCCTTCCTTTATCAGTGACATCCACTGGAGAGTTGTCCCCCATCAGAATAGGAGGACCTTTGCATGCATCTAATGAATAATAGACTACTTTTTTGGCAGCCATGTGATGTGATGCTCCTGAATCTACGATCCAAGCATCCAGAGAGAAGTTGATGGCAATCAAAGCATGGATAAAATTTCCTTTCTTGGGATTCTCATCTTCTGGATTCTTCTTCTTGACACCCTCAAGGATACGATCTCCAAGGGTATTTTGCTGAAGTATTTGAGTCATTAGATCTAATTTTTTTTTCATACATGCAGATTCTGGATGAAATCCTTTGTGGAAGTATGTGTATTTCTCCCCTTTTCTTCCCTTTCCACCTTTGGATCCAGAGGAATCGGTGAAGGGTTTTGAGTACCCTTCCTTCTTTGGATTCGCATATGCTTTCCTTTTTCCTTTATATTTAGATTTATTATATTGATGATCGCTTCCATCTTGCAAAGTAAGTGCATGCATCTTTGGGCCTTTGATTTTTCCCATGTTGATGATATTGGTCTGCTCTTGTGTCAGGTATTCGATAAATTCCTCAAGAGAAGGCATCTTCCAGGTGGCTCTAGAGTCGAAATTAATTGAATGGAATGTGGATACGAACAATGAGAATTCAGGACCAAGTTTGGAGAGAATGGTGAGAAACATTTTTTTCTCCTCCTTAGATTTATCAACCCCTCAAGCCTTGAGTTGCAACAATAAATCCTTAAAATTTGTAAAGAAATCTTGGAGACTGTCGAAGATTTTTGGATCCAATGTGAGCAATTCCACCTCGAGTATTTGTCCCATCATATAATATTGTTTTCCAAAGATCCCTTTCATGGTAGTCTAGGATTCATTGGGGATTTTACAGGAAGATGTGAAAAAGGAGATCAGGCGAAATGATACTACAAATGATTTCGAATGCTTCATCCATTCGATTTAGATACTTGAATTTTTCTATAGCTGATGTTGATTCTGTTTTAGTGTTCATGGTTAAACTATACAATCCTCTTCTCTGAAGATGCATGATAATCCCCTCCTTCGATGCAAAGTAATTGTAAGGTGTAATAGTGAATTCTTTTGGGAATTCCATTTTTCCGTTGTCTTCAATTGACTTTGGTACATCAAAAAATAATTCGGTGTGTATTTTGCTTAGCAGTCCCTTGGATTTGATACCATGTAAATGTGTTGAACATGCATAGAATAGATCTAGCTATAAAATAACACACATTTGCAGAGAGAATTTGAGAAAGAAGAAGCAAGAGTGAAAGAATGGAAGAATTCTAATTAACCAAATGAATAATGAATAATTTACACATGATACACTCTATATAACTCAACCAATGTACACTGAAGGAGAAGCCAATGCACCATAGTGGTGGTCTAGAGTGATTTGGACACACACCATCAGTTATGGGAGTAAAATGCTACCTAGTCTAGTCTCTCGGGCAGTTACAGGAGTGAATTGCCACCTGGCTAAGATAACTTGTTTATCAGTCTTTAGTTAACTGACTGAAACCGTGTGAAGTGAGGAGGAGATCATGGAATCATAGGTAATGTGATAATATGGTGATGATCCCAATGAAAATACACATTAGTTGTTGATGATCCTAATGTTGCATGGTGAAAATACCAATGTAGCATCTAGACTCCACTCTACTGATCAAACTGAAGTGAAACCTGAAGAGAATATTCTCCCTAGAGGAATATTCTTCCTAAAATATATGAGACTGAATAATGACTAATAAACAAGGAAAAATAAATCCTAGGTGTGTGTGAAGTAACTCCAACAACACTCACCTGTTAAAATATTTCTCAATCAACAACCCGACGAAGGTAGTTGGGGAAATTAGTTGGCCAAGCTTCAAGAATATGATTTAGAGATCAAACCTATGAAATGTTTTAAGGGACAGGAGGTACATCACACACATCAGGCCGTACCGTACGGATTGAGCAGGTCATACATCACAGAAGTCGGCACATGAATTGAGGAAGGAGGTACATCACAGAAGTCGACACAGAAAGCAAGGCAGGAGCACTAGTACATATTGTAAAAATTTTGAGATTCTATTTGCGGCATTATGGACAAAATTGTCCATATTGTCCCAAAATAGAGGAAATTAAAATAAAAAAAAATTAATCTTGCCCGATAACGTCGGTCTTGCCACGTTGACGTCTCTCTTGCCACGTTGTTGTCGCTCTTGCTACGTTTTCCACCTAGTTGTCTCTATTGCCATGTTTATGACATAAACGTCTCTCTTGCCACGTTTGTGAAGATTTTTGTCGCAATTGCAACGTTGTGGAAACTAGGTTTTCCCCCTCTAACGGCCACCATAGTATGTTGACCAAGTCAAAATACTAATGGTCACTTAGGTTTATATAACGTCGAAATTGCGACGTGATAAAATCTATAAATATGTTGCATTTGACGGATGTTGCGACAAGTTTTCTATAATAACGACGCTTCAAAAAGGGTTTGCAGGTCTTCTCGGTGAACAAAAAATAGGTATTTGTTTCAGTATAAGTCTGTGGGGAAGAATGTCAAAAAACATTAGAGTTGGGAAAATAATTAAAGAGGGTAAAAAGGGTGATGGTAAATGTTATTGAGTGAGTCTGTCCACCTCCAATTCCTTCTCCCTCAGATCCCCATAATACATCTCGCCAATCCCCAACAGGTAGTCCCTATCCCCCAACAACTGCTGGTAGTCGGCCCTCATCATAGACACACTCTCTCTAAGAGTATGAAATTCATCCATGGAAAATCCCCCATCTAAACTACCATGTGCCAATGATGCCCTCCATTAGTAATATGCCACCAATGCATGTGTCATCAATCATAAATATAGAAATGGACATACCTCCACCAGATGCATGATGAATAACACAAGTGATGTAGGCACTTTTCCTCACTGTCACCCATGTACTAGATGTCAACCACCCTAAAAATGACCCAAGGCCAATCTTCAGGAAGACCCAACAACCAACTCATTTCCCGCACCACCTTTCGCACGAATGGAAAACCTCCACTGTCAACAAATAAAACACAATACATCACATTGGCTTCATGGATCCAACAACACAACAGGACTTAAAAAATGAAAACCACAAGAAATTGCATCATCCACAAAGAATCTCAACGACTCAAAGCCAACCTATATATACTAGATCCCACAACCATCTGAAGAGCCCACAACACAACTCGTGTGTTACCAAGAATTTTCCCAAGGAATACAAATGCAAAGCCCTGCAAGGGAGCCACAATGATCGCCCAAACTCCGTGACAAATGGAGAAGAGTGCTATTTCAAAGTTCCTCCCAAGATGATTTTTCACTACACTTACCACCCATGTGCTACCGAGCGACATGATAACAAGCCAAGAACCGACCAACCCTGCAAATGGCCCTGGGCCAATCTTCGAGTGGACCCGGTAGGAAGTTCTTTTTTATCACCACATCACCCTTCTTGGTATCACAAAGATAATAAATTATCTTATCCCACAACATTTTAGAAATTGTCCAATGCCCTATTTCACTATGGAACTCATGAAAGTTTGTCCTTATTAAACAAAATTTTAGGAAGTAATTTTAAAATGTATAATATATTTGTTTAAGTGGTATATAACACTGACTTAAAAAACTTGGGGTTTTTGTTTCAATAGTTTGATGAGGACATCAAGATAGGATTATGATTTTAAATATCAAGAATTTGATCTTAAAATTCTATTATGAGTATCCATTGGTTGAGTGATGATGGACCTTTTGTGCTAGTTGAAGGATTTTTTCTAGTTGAAGCTTTGATTTTATGTTTCCTAGGATTGATGTGAGATATAATGGGTGTTAAAAATCGGTAATTATTCAAAAATTTGAGCATGAAAATTTAATACACAGTTAAATTAAACTAAAACTTGAACATAAAAATATAGTGCACAGTTTAACCATGCTCTTAGTATGTCAATATGAGAAAATCTACATGTTGAAAAAAAATATTTGAAATTATCTTAAAAAGAAATCTGATCATTCCAAATGAGAATTCGATCAGTTATGTGAAGGCATGAGGAAGTCCACAAAATAGGCATCACTTCATAATAGATTGGAGTCCCCTCCTACGATTGAGGTTTGCACTGGGGTGAATATGGCTGTCTAGATATTCCTGTAGTTTCAACCTTCATAGAGACAAAAAATAGGGCGATAAATTTAGAACTTACAAGCTATTACTTGGGCTTGTTTCTCGGAGAGAACTGCCAAGAACCCATTGATGGAGTGCGTGTATGAATAGATTAGAGATTTTATTGACACCTCTCTACTGCATTAAGCTCACCAACAACATCAAATCAGTCCCAATTCTACCATTAGATGCATCCTGCCAAATACACTTGATTTCACCAAGAGCAGCAGGGGACTCCCCTTACCTTTCAACAACAGAAACCAACATCTGCAGATGGGAATATCTGAGAAAGCCTTTTGACATACCCACATAAGACCCCATGTATATTACATAAGCCTGCAGGATTATAGACCAAAATATTATACACATCCAATATTACAGAACTTTGAATTATTACAAAATACATAGTGAGATATGAGACCTGTCTCTGAGCCTCTGACCAACATACGAAAAAACATATTATGAGAATTATCAGGGTGGATGATATGGTGGAAGCTCCTACCATTTTTTCCTGGCAGGGGAAGAGGAATATCTGTTGCAGATTACAATGTAGCAACAGATGAAGGTATGGAAAGCCACCAATATCTGTAAATATATTGGGAAATGAAACATAAAACACCAAAGTGAATTTCTAGTGTTTATAAATATAAATATACTTTTTTATATTTAACCAGTTCTGTTTTTTGCCTTGCTATTTGATACTTCTTATTTTTCCTGGTTGTTGTAACATATGGAAAAGATGGAGCATTAAACCTTTTCTTAACTATGTATTTGTCTGTTTTGTATTTACCAAGAGGAAGAGATAGGTGAATACAGGTCTTGGAAATTTACAATTTCAAATAAGCTGGATGAATTGGCAATGGATAACAACTTCCTTAGGTTTGTTAGCTCTCCCTGTACTTTTTGGAGCCCTATTCTTTTTCAGTTATATCTGATTTTTAAAACTAAGATAGTAGTGTATCATATTCCATGCATACAATATGGAGTGCTCTTTCGATTTCCTACCTTTTCTCAAAAATATGTTACTGGCCGCAAGTATTTGTCTCTTCAAAGAATCAGGTTTCCCGATATCCTTGTCCAAGAAAAACTTTTAATGTCTTAATTCAGGCATGGAAATTTATCTTGGCTGATAACTTACCATGCTCTATGAGAGGTTTATTCAATGTATTAATAGAGGAAAGGATCTTTCTAATTACATGTATAGGCTTCATATTAAAATCTATGTATAAATTATTCTTTTATGTGCATTAACGAAATATAAGATCCATTTTTCAATTAAAAAAAACCCTTTTAGGTGGAGTTGTCTTTACTCTATGCCCAATTTAATAACTAGTAGTAGAATTTAGCCGAATCAGGCCCTCCTATACAGAAAGTCGGCTAAGAATTCTATTAGGCCGAATATTCCCCCAAATTCAGAATCAATTTGGTCCATGCATCATTGACTGAATCTGAACCTAAATATGAAGAAATTTGCCCGACAATTTGAATTTGCATAGAAACCCTAGCATGCCAAAAAACATCATCCTTAGAAAAAAGGATACCTCTTGCTATTTATAGAGGTTAAGCCCCTCGACCAACACACACTTGACTCCTGAGTTCAATTTTACTAGCTTTGTGCACTGTATGTGAGGAGAATTGATTGAGCTGTGAGGGGAAATTTCGCCTCCCTGACATAGTTGGAGATTTGAAGCGAAAAAGGAGGTAGGGTTCTATAACCTGTTTATCATCTTTACTTCAGTTATATAAGTTTCTTTTAATTGTTACTTCTGTAACCTGTTTATCATCTTTACGTCGGTTATATAAGGTTCTTTTACTTTGGGACCTTCATTTTATTTTTTAATTGTTACTTCTCAGTGTTGCATCCCTCTATTTGTTGATGTTATTCATAATTACTCTGGCCTTCTTCATTTGTATTTTTACTACACCCCACATTTCCCTACATTCCATGAATGATGATATCTATTCTATTGAGCTTCTAAACTATAATAGCTGCATACATTCAACTGCGTTTCAGTTTTCTCCCTTCTTTATTTTAATGCCACACATGTCACATACACATCTGCAATCCATTTCAAATTGATCCTTCTTGAATCTTAATATAAATAGACTGTGGTATCATTCTTTACCTAATGGTTTATCTGTTAAGAACTTGGAATATATAATATTAGTAAAATTCATACCTAGAAATCTAATGTAGATCAAGGCATTCTCAATGCAATAATATCATTGAAATTTGATATTGGTAACTGGTTACACTTTCTTTCTGAATTCCTCTGCATGTCTATATGCTTTTATTCATGAAAAAATTGTATTTCCATGGATAGTGTAGACTCCACAAAAATATAGAGTGTTTTTTATCTCCATCTATAATGTTCTTTGAAATTTGACATGACCTCTCTTTTTTTTAACTAGAATGAGTAAAGATTCAGCCAAACCAGACAGTGAGTTAATGCAATATAAAAGTTCTAAGTCTGAAGCTATGAAGTTCAAAGAAAACAAAATATGCAGTGGGTTTGTCTAAAGCCCTCCATGCTTTTACAGTCTTCCTCAAAAAGGAAATGCCCCTAGTACTATAAATTCTGATAAATTGCTCTAGTATAAGCTTAAACTTGCAAAGCATGAACCTAGATAAAAGCAGGGGAAAATATCCATTGGAAACTTTCTATTGGTTTTGAGTTTGCTCCTTTTCAACAACCTCATCAATTTCCATAGGCTTGATGACCTAGTGGACTATATATTATTCAATTTCCCATCTATTGGATATGCCATTGATGTGTTGGGGCTTTGGCAGAACCAGGAATAATTTGAAAAAATATATCGTGCTTAGATACCAGCCTTTCAATCTAAGAATTCTAGGTATACATCCTCAGCTCCAAATTAGATATTTTAGACTTCATTTCCTCCATCTGGTTCTATGCATTGGCTGCCATTTGGGATATGGCTGATAGATGGCAAGCTTGGATTCAAATTAACTTACAAAATTCAGCAATGTTACAAGAATTTCCCCCATTGCAATGCTTTCTACTCTCCATTGAAGGTAAAGACAATAGGTCAACAAACGAGTGCAGCCAAACCCTGGTCATCCTTCTAAAAATAAGCCTCAACTAGAAAACACTCAACCTCAAACCTTTCCACCTCCAAAGCACCATTGCAAACCTAATCTATAGCGCCACCAAGGGAGAGAAAATGCACCTCTCTGAATGCATTGAGCTACAAAAAAATTGCTACGAGGTGAACTAAAACCACATTAAAATCCCTTATCCCAAGCAGAATCTTCCCACCATTAAAGTCCCAAGCATGTTGAGAGATGGCATGGGTAGTGGGGGGGTGGAGTGAGTTAAATGCCTTTACATGGTGATGTAATTCAAAGGCGATTTGTCCACCTATTCAATGAGGGTTTCCCTAATTTAGTTGATTAGGGAAATTGTCATGGGAGATGATGCAAAAGGATTTCCCCCACATTTTGGATCGTTTGATCCTAATTCAAAAGAACACCTCTATTTTCCATGTCATGTGCTTCAGAGTTTTGATGACGAAGGACATGGTAAAAAGTTATCTGATCGAAATGGTCCATTGTGCTTTGAATTTTGTCTATCAATCTAAACAAGTTGGAATATTTTTTTGTAGACCTATTTTTTATTTTGAAGGTGTAATTGGTTAATGATTTAGTCTTAAGATTGTGGGTGTGATTTGTCTTCCACAAGGAATGTATGAACCTTGTTATTAACTTCAACCAAGATGCATCCTGGATCCTTTTTCAATCCCCTGTCTCTCATTTTTTTTCTCAATTTTGCAACATCATCCCACCTGCCAGAAGCATCATAGATGTTTGAAAGCAGTACATAATATCCAGTGTTTTCAGGCTCCAAGTCAAAAAGGTGTTCTGCCACGTGTTCCCCTAGCTCAACATTACCATGAATTCTGCAGGCACCAAGCAAGGCCCCCCACACACTAGCACAAGGTTCTATTGGCATATTTATAATGCACTCTTCTGCCTCACTCAGTCGCCCAACATGACCAAGAAGGTCAACCATGCATGCATAGTGCTCCATCTTGGGTTTTATGTAATACTTTTGATTCATGAGAAGAAAATATTGCAAGCCCTCTTCCACCATGCCTACACGACTGCAAGCATACAAAATACAAACAAAGGTAATGTGGTTTGGTTTTATGTTTGACTGCTGCATTCGGCAAAAATAAGAGAAGGCATCTTTACCTTACCCGTGCATTGCAAACCCAACAATCACTTTATTCCATGAGATCAGGGCTCTATTAATCATTTTGTCAAACATAAGATTCACAAGCACTATACTCCCGCACTTGGCATACATGTCAATTAAGGAATTCCCAACAAACATATCTGATTCATATCCACTCCTGATTATGTAACCATGGAGACACTTGCCTGGTTGCAAAGCCGATAAGTGAGCACATGCAGGGAGCACATTTACAATGGTCACTGTGTCGAGTTTCATGTCTGCAGGTTGCATTTTATTAAAGAGTGCCAATGACTCATTAGCTTTCCCAATCTGGACATACCCTGCAATCATTCCACTCCAATAAATAACATTTCTCTCGGGAATTTTGTCAAACAGTCGATGTGCAATCTCCGCACTTCCCCTGCATTTAATGTACATATCTATTAGAGCTCTTCTCTACATATGGCTTGCTTCATTCTATGCATCTGTTATTATACCTACATAGCGGCAGGTATACGCTGTCATGTAGCCTTGTTTACTATATCGATCTCTAGTTTGCACTTTTAAGTTCTTAAATTCTATATCATATAGATTGTTCTGTATCTTTGTTTAGATTGGAATTATTGGCATTGCTTTGCTACTTCTTCCATCTTTATTTCATTCTTTGTTTCCCTTTCAAACTTAATAGATTTCTTTGATTTCAAAATAAAGGATGTTATTTCAATCGTTGTTGCTATTGTGTTTTTGTTGTTAAACTACACCAAACTCTATAGATCACTGAAATATAGGATGTTTTGGACATAGCCTTGTATGCACCTTCCAAGCTACAGTGAGAATGTAGGTACCTTACACAAGTGAAATGCTATGTTTTATCCCTTTGCCTCATTAAATCAAAATATAAAATTGGGAAACTGTGAATTGAGGTCCACATCATCAATATATTCTTGATAATGATGTTGATGTTGCTGAAAACCGTGAAGCTCTAGTGCTCTCAAACTTATTTCTTTTGATTAGGACATCCCATAGTATCTACACGAGACT
>SNQJ01S0014208.1:9685-46898 GCA_010110895.2 Picea sitchensis
GGCTACAAATATCGCTTTGTATTTCTCGATGCTTCCATCAGCTACATACTTGATTTTATAAATCCATTTGGAAGTCACTACAGACTTTCCCTCTGGTCTTGGAACAATATCCCATACATCATTTTTCAATATAGACCAATATTCTTTTGTCATGGCATCTTTCCATACTTGTTCACCTCAAGATTTTCCATGACAAGATGGTTCAAAGTCAATGATGTGGGTCATGGCTGAAAGGTAGCTTGATAATATATTTAGTCTCTTTCTCTCTCTGGTTGTTCCTTGAGGGGCTTTATGTCTGTTACACATTATTTTGGTCACCCCAGTGATCCACTGACATCATGTGCTCATGTTCCCTAAAAATATTAAAAGATTCTTTCTACATGAGAAAATGATTTGATTTCCTCTCCCAAAAATTATATGAAGGAAGGTCGTCACAGGATGCTCTATTAATAGGGTGTGACGATGCCTGATCGTCGCATGTTGCACTATACTTGGACTGTGACGTCATTGCGGGCTTCTAAGTATGTAGGGTGCGACGGTGCTTTAAGCTTGGGAAAAGTCAAATTTCACAAATGTCCTAGAAGGGGATCTTCTAGAAGATGAGGTGGCCTCCGATCGGTTTGGATCTTACTCGCTTCTCTAATTTGGTGGGATCATCCTAATCTCCTCATCAATCTCTCTTTCACACTATATAAAGAGGGATCTCTCATGGAAAAGGCTAAGGTTGAATAGGCTAAGATTTGTATGGAGAGTTCTACTTCCTCTTGAGAGCTTTGCTTTGGTTATACAAGCTACATGGTGGATCTTCTTCATTCAAAGGATTTGGAGCAAATGTGTGTGTGTTGGAGAAAAGGGCCATCGAAAGGGGACCTTGCAACATCAAGGCTTTCATTGTATTCTCCACTTTCTATTTAATATGATACAGTGATATGTTTCTTTTCCATAAAACTAGTCTTGATTTATTGTATGATTCCTTGATCACATACATAGGTTCTTGTTGAGTATATTGTGTTTCTTTGACTTTGGTTGGCTTGTGTTCCCTTGCAGGTTCAATATCACAGGAGCATTGGAATGGAGCTAGGATGGCAATGGAAAGAGGAAACAAAATTTAAAAGGTATGTTATCTATCTCTTGTTAGCTAGTAAACTCAATAATTAAAGCCTAGGGAAAGTCTCATATTTTGTTATGTCTTGTTCTAGTTTCCAGTGGAATCTAGGGAGATCTGTTTATGTCCGCATTTACCGATTAATCCGATAACAAAATTGGCTACCATACTGGGGATACGAATTTATTTTGGTTTTTTGCTTCTTATTTTCTATTATCCTTCCTTCTTTTGGTTGAATTCATTCTTTGAGTCTATGGGTGATCCATCTGGACTCCCTCGGTCTGAAAGTTCAGTTAGATTGTTTGTCTTTCTTCCATTTTTTCCTTAGTTACAGAGATTGTCGCACTGTACTATATAGATAGCCTGCGACGACCCTCTAGCATCGCACCCTGCTTATGCAAACCAATGTGATGATGTCACATTGTGCTCTATTGGCAGCCTGCGATGACCTTAGCTAGTCGCACTGAGCCCCATTGTCAGTCTGTGACAATTCCAGTAGGAATTGTTGGAGTGAGCCAATTTTTCTTTTTTCACCCAGTTTTGCTTCAATTTCCTGGGATGAACTTATGATACCAATGTTTGATTGATTTGTGAGTTTAAAACTTGTGTTTGATTGGTTTTCAGGGATTGAAAGTCTTTCTTTGTAATTTTGCAATTTTTTGCTTTTGATCTTTGTCACAAGGATATAATCTCTGGATCTTGATTTGAGTGCTTGTTTGAAAAAGGGTCTTTGATTTATTTGAGGTTTTGGATTGATTTCACTTTCCAAATTGTTTGTTGATTGAAAGACATTTTTGTTTGCATTTGATAAAAGCCTTTCTTATCTTTTTCATTTTTGTCTACATTACAAGTTTGATTTGGGAATTGTGTTGAGAGTGTGTTAATTTTCTTGGATTACGCTTTCCTTTCGTTATTACATCTTTGTTTTGATTTAGGAAAGGAAGAACTGAACTCATTTATTATTTTTAGTAATCTTTCATAAGAAAATTATTATATTCAAAATACTTGATTAAGAGAGAATTTGAAAATTTTTGAAGTTCATGATTGTTTGAGATTTTGTTCATTCAAGAATTGAGAAATTGTATTTCGTAGCTTTTGTACTTGAAAGAGAAATACCTTCTCCCTATTGTAATTAGAATTCATCGAATTGAAATATTGCACATTCATCTCTTCTTGCATTTTATTGGGTCAAGGTCACAACATCATCAGTTTCATTCTCGTCTCCCTTTTGAGTAAACAACAACCTTTAAAATACAACGTAATTTTAAAATTCATCAACAACTTTTATTTTCTAGAAATTCACTTCACCAACATTAGCTAGGATAGCGCTTTGGAATAAGTTGTAAGGAACACTCTCCAAAGCATCAAAACACACAATAGTATCTTGTGATAGGGAGATTTCAAATCCAATTGTTACATTTTGTCCTGGGAAGCCCTTCTAACACAAGGGTCAATCATGAGGTCGCATTAGGACTGGCATAGTTACTCACCCTGCTTTGTCGGTCTTAGTGTATAGATTATGCATATTATTAGGGGTCACTTGAGAGTATACCTACGATTATGTGTGGGAGCTTCTTGAGTTGATTTCTGGCTAGATACCCTACCTTTGCGCGTGGATCAGACTGTCGACTGTTTCCACGGGCATCATTGTTGTAGTTGGTAACCTTAGTAGCCTATCTCTTTAGGGTCTTTACACGAGGTGACTGTGGAGGGGAAAGTCTTCACGGTACCTGGAATCGATGTTGGCCAAACTCACTCGGGCTCCTTGGAGGGTATACCCATGATTATGTGTGGGATCTTGCACCAGAGTGTAAGTCTGTTAAGCAGGTCGTCAACGTAACTTTTCCACCCGTTTTATCCCAGCCCCTTCTTGTCTTGATATCGCGACGTTAGATTTCATCACCAAGTAGTCACTTTGAAATAAGAAGTTTTGTTTGCTTGGTTTGATTTCTAGATTTTATTAGTGAGTGTTGTTTGTTTCTCTAGTTGGCCATAGATTTATTTCGTTCTTTGTTTGGTTCAGCCAACATTGGCCTTCGTCGTTCACGTAGGATGCAAGGGCTACCCCTGAAAGATCCAGAAGGTTACCTTCCTTTGCTTCCTAACTCACCAGAGGGCTCTCCTGAGGGAGCAGTCAATAATGAAGTAGCCTCACAAGTTGGAGGTTCACACTCTTTAGAGGGATTCCAAATTGTTTCAGATTATTTAGAGGCATTTTGTCTTCCCCCAAATATGTTATTGAGTATTAGACAAGACACATTTTCTCTAGATGAACTCATCGGGACAAATTGTTGTTGTTGACAATACTGAAGTACCTACTGGACCTAACACAGGATCTGGAGTAGACGATCCACTTTTTCAAAGTGAATCATTTAGAACCCCGACTCACACTGTTGGAATTTGTAATCCTAGTTATGCCCCTTCTTCAGTACATGATCTTTATGGCACACTAAGAATGAGTTATAATCAACATATGGCATCGCAAGTGCCTGAAACGTCTGTTACCTACATGGTATCTTTAGACCATTTTACTAGTACGACCGATAATGTCACCACAGTTTCAGACCAATTGTTGGTTGGTTCTCACTCAATTCTTCCTCTCCAGATGGTCCCACAAGCTACGATTGTTTCTACCGGAAATGTGGTTATCACTCAAGATCCTATTGGAACACCACTTCCGCTTAGACCAAATCCGTCACTCCCCCCTGGGTATAATGCTTTGAACACTTCCATTGCTATTCCTTCTCAAAATCCATCTGGAGGATCTAGACTTTTTTTTCCTCCTAGGTATAATGTCGCTAGTCAGTTTGTTCCTACACCTACCCAGGTTCTCTCTGGGGGGCCTTACATTCCTACTCCACCTTTGTTTGGAGGATCTAATCGTCCTGGCCCTAGTGGCTCCAATCTAGTCAGAGGCATCAGTCATCCTGTCACTTTTGGTTTTCAGATTCCTATTGGAGGTCAACCTCAAGTTGGGGGGAAACCTCAGATTGAGAGACAACTCAACTTGGGGGGCAACCTCAAGTTGGGGGGAAACCTCAGATTGGGAGACAACTCAACCGAATCTGTCAGGACTACCTCTATTTAGTCCCAAAAATTCATAGTGCTCGCAATAGCAGTGTTACATTTCTAAAAATAACATTGTATGTAGGAAGCAACAAATAAAGGATTTGAAGAGACCCCTTTAACAAATTACCTTATAAAAAATCTACAACCCTTAACATAGGCAGATCTTGCATTATTGGAAAATTAAGTGTTGTTGAAAAACAATAATCTCAAGAACGAATTGAAAAAATTATGCATTCATAAATTCTACGATTTCCTTAGAAGTGGTACAAAGTCCTTTGTCACGACATTATTTCATGCTCTTGAAGATGGTTCAATTCCAACATCTATATACTAAATCGAAGGTACCAAGTTGAATGATATTGGAACTATTGTTGTTAGTGGAAGTCTTTTAGAATTGAGAAACTCTTCTCCAAAACCCAAGAGACTTCCCAGTGTTGCAATTCGTGTATTTAATGATTTTGAGGAGAAATAGATAAGTGATGATGATGATGATGATGATTGTAGCCATAAAGGTGATGATGATTGTAGACCCATCGAACCAAGCAATTGTTGTATTCCTGTGCTATGGGATCAATATGTCTCTCGGGGGTCTACCTTTAAGAGGTGCCAAGACTCTTTTTTGAAAAAACAGAGTCTTATAAATCACTGAGTGGATAGAGGGAATAGTCTCCTCAAATAATGCTTTGTTCCTCTCTAACCAAATAAACCAACAGATGTAAGAAGCTATCAAAGAAGGGACAATCTTGTCTTCAACCCATTTCTTGAAACAATTAGACAAAGTATTCCCTTTCCAGCAATGTGTATATCCCTGTCTAGTAACCACTCTCTCCTAGACCGATTTGGTGAAAGTACAGTGTATAAAAAGGTGATTGATTTTTTCAATATCGTGTTTACAAATATAACAGTGATTAGGACCTTCCCAGCCTCTTAATTGAAGAGTATCCCAAGTTAGAATTTTTCTTTTTGTTGCCAGCCATATAAAAAGTTTGATTTTTAATTGGATGTCCCACTTCCAGACTAACTGCCTCCATCCTCCAATTCTCGACAGACCCCATGTAGATAATAAAGCCCAATATATATTTTTCACTGTGAGATATCTAGAGTTATCTCCACCAATCCACATCAGTTCATCTTCTAAATCTTGTAAGTGTGCGCCAAAAGCAATAAGAGCCCGCCTAAATTGGTCCCATTCTGCAACTATGTCTCCAGAAAATCCCAGCTCGTTGTTGCTAACCCATAAAGAGGAAGAGGGTTTTCGATCGGTAAGCCTCCTAGCCTATGAGAGAGAGATTATATTATGTTTTCTTAAAGTTGATAGAAGATTACTGGAGAGGAAAGACTTATCTCCCATCCCTAAGATCATCTCTCTACCAAGAGCAATGAGTTGACTCGAGCCCGGAATCCAACTTAGCCAATGAGTGATCAAGTGGATTGATTTCAAAATACCACTCTAGATTCTTGAAGCCGCCTTTTGATGGAAAGTTGGGGATCTGAACCAATTTTTAACAGTCATATGAGGAATATACTTATCCTTTATAACTTTATGCCAGATTCTGTCACGCATTAATACTTGCTAGAATGAATTTGTGGACAATGCTTTATTAAAGTCAAAGATATTTCGAAGACCCCAACCACCATATTTCTTTGGTAAAGTAAGTTGTTCCCACTTGTAGAGGTGGCAGTGGATTGACTTACTATTTTCTTTCCAAAGAAAATTAAACATCATTTTTCTCAGATTATTTAAAACGAAGAAGGGAATGGCCGCCAGAGACATCCAGTATACATGATGGCTTTCTAAAAGCAGACTTTAATAAAGTGTAACGCCCTCCCATAGACATCCACCTATAACACCAAAGACCTATCTTTTTTTCCATTTTTTTCAACATCCAGCTCCAGTCTTCAACTCGTTGCGGCCCAGTCTTTAAGTAGTAACCAGGGTATTTGAAACTCGTTGCTAGATCAGAAAAAGTGTAAGGAAACAGGGATTTGTAAGTAGTTAATTCTAGCTCAGACAAGCCTTCTTGGAGAAAAGTAGTTTTTGGTCCGTTTACCTGAAGCCCCGATGCCAAGCAGAAATATTTAATAATCTTATCAATCTCCCACCATTCCCTCATAGTGGCTTTTGTCATAATTATCACATCATCAACGAACAAAATGTGGAGAATTTTTATAGTTCTGGATACTTTGATACTGTTCAGCTTCCCTTCACGCTGGCTTTCCTTTAATAACAGGCTTAGTCCTTCCATTACCAGAATAAAAAACAATGGGGATAAAGGGCACCCTTGCCCTAACCCTCTTCCACTTTTGAAAAAATATGTGGCCTCTCCATTTAGTAAAACTGCAAAGAATGAGGAAACAAGGCAGCTCATAATCCAATTGGTCATCCTAATACTGAGACCAACTTGTAGTAGGATCATCCTTATTAGTAGGTCCCAATTTATGCAATCATAGGCCTTCTGAAGGTCTAGTTTTAGAACTAAATATTTTAATTTCTTTTTTTTAATGTTGTGGAGGCACTCATGTACCGTTCCAATGTCATCTTGGATCTGTCTACCTTGCAAAAACCCCAACTGCTCCTCTGAAAGTGATCTGGACAGAATCGGCTTTATCTGATTTGCTATAATCTTTGAAATGACTTTGTAACAAAGGTTACATAGAGAGATTGCTCTGTAATCCCCAAAGGTGAGAGGCTTGTTCACTTTAGGGATTAAGGCTAGAAAAGTTGAGTTTAAGCCTCCTGAAATAATACCTTTTAATCTCGATTCTTCCACCATTTCTAAGAGATCCCCCCCAAATAGATCAAAGAACCGAATAAAAAAATCAATTGTCTAGCCATCCGGCCTTGGACTCTTATCCACTTTGAAACTGGCTAAAAATTCTTTTAGTTCCCCCAAGTTTATCGGAATAAACAAAGCTTCAACTTCGGCTTCAGTTACCAGTCTAGAGAAAAGCCCTGCCACTTTGACGTGGTCACTTGTGGAAGGAGTAACTTGCACTTTGAAAAAAAAATTGAAGTGTTTCACCACCTCTTCTTTTAATTTTTCCTAACCATTATGCAATAGCCCCGCTTCATCTCTAATCTCTCAAACATACTTGTGATTCCTCCTGAAATTCGCAAAATTATGGAAACATTTTGTGTTTTGGTCACCACTGTGGATCCAAATTGCCTGACTGCGTTGTCTCCAAAGTTCTTCCTTTTCATTTAGTAACCTGTTCCTTTCTTGCTCAAGATTTTTTAAATGAGATTCCTCCTCTGGTAGTCTTGATCCTTCCAGAAAGTTTAGCAGCGTGGATTTTATTTCTTCCTCCAACTTCATCATAAGAGAATTTGCCTTGATATTTCGAATCTTTACCCATTGTTTTGTGTTTGTCTTTAAATCTTTGAGTTTCCAGACCAACCTTTTCTGTTTTCCACCCTCACAAAGGAATTTTGGGTCATTCCAAAGATTTTGTACCATATCTATGAAATCCTGGTCCAAGAGCCATTGAGAATTTAACTTGAAAGGATAAGCCTTAAAAAGTGGTGTAATTTCCAACTGAAGTAACACCGGAGCATGATCTGATACGAAAGGATATTCCACCCAGGACCTGTAAATTCCAACCATTGAAAGAAGTTCTTCAGAGATGAAGAACCTGTCTAATCTTTTCGCAATCAAGTCTACACCAGAATGGCCATTCCGCCAAGTGGGGACAACCTTCCCCGGTTCGATGTCGATGAGATTATTATTTTGAAAGTATGGTTTGAAAAAACCAGCCAAAGGCCCCAGAATGGAAGAACCTCCCCAAATCTCACCTGAGGATAAGGTCAAGTTGAGATCCCCCGTGAAGATTAAATTTTTAAGAGATAACAAACCAGAATCTGCAAACAGGTTCCAAAACTTTTTCCGCTCCAAACAAGGACCATAGATGTTAAGTAAGGAAATCTCCCTTTTGCTAGCTATACAGAACCCTGCCAATAAAATTTCACCACAGGTAAGAAACGAAACCAGATAAAAAAATGCTCAGGTCCCAAGTAACCAACAATCCACCTGAATTCCCAACCGAATTGTCAACACAGCTAAACCAAGTCGGACGTAAAGCATGCATGAAGGTTCTGGCTTTTTTGGAGTGAACCAAAGTTTCCTATAAAACAACTATGTCAGGGTGTGTTCTGTCCAAAACACGAGGGAAAGAGGTTGAATTTATGGTGCCTCCAGTCCCTCTAAGATTGAGGGAGAGAAATATCATTATTTTGCCCGAGCCAGGGCCTTCAATGCTCAAAGTGCCCCACTATCAGTGGCAGTACAAGAATTATTTTCCAAAGAGGACAAGGTTGTTGAATTTTTCCGAGCACTCCTAGTCTTTACCGGCGAGTGTTCTATACCCAGGCCCCTAGACTAGGAGAACTCCTTCCCATCCCCTTTAGCATGAGAGCGCGATGAGATGGCCTCCCCATCACAAGTAGCAAAGTCTAGAATAGATTTACCAAGATAAACGGGAAGCTGAACAGTGGAGTTTTGGTCACGAATAAAGGGTAATAACGAGTCAAGGACTGCATTAAGAGAGGTTTCATCCTCTTCCAGTTCCCGGTAGACAAGTGGAGATGAAGAAACTCCAATCGTTGGACAAGGAGACCCGAGAGTGTGTTCTGACGGACTAGGAACGGTAGTAACCAGGGAGTGAACAATCATGATAACCTTAATACTTGACTCTACCTTACTAACAGGAACAATAATAGAGTCAACCCCCGAATGACCGACCGACAGGGAAACCTTAACAACCTGACACTCAGTACTCAAGCCAGTAGGATCACTAACCCCCCTGTTATCTACAGGGGACACGTCATCTTTGGTAGTGGCAAGCTTGAGCCAATCAGAAGCATTCAGAGCATCTCGTTCCCACATTGACAGAGAAGAAAAAAGTGCAGAGCAATGAGTTTTTAACTTACCCGTCAGCAAACCCAAGGACTCAGTCTGGCTGGAGTCTTCCTGTGCAAAGTGGAAGGGCCCGTTACCAAAGAAACCAGTGTCCGGAGAAGAGTCAGGTGAACCATTGATCAGGTATGTGTCTTCAGACTCCTCGTCTTCAACTAAGAACCCTTTACAATCTCATCGCAGGTGACTGGTGCTTCGGCACAAACTTCATCTAAAAGGAATGCCTAAGTAGTCCAGGCGCTGAAGAACGCAATGACCCCTCCACTCGATCTCAATGACTTCCGGAAGCTCAAGATGTATATCCATTTCGACCAGAATTCTGCCAACTTTCCTAGAAGCCGCGGAAAGGGTTGCTCTATTAACCAAGATAAACTTACTGAGTGAGTTCCCGATGGCCTGCATCGCTCCTTCGTTCCATAGTTGCAATGGTAATCCAGGTAAAAGCACCCACATATGTCTAAGAGAGAAATACTCTGTCACCTGATCGAAAGCGACCCTCCAACGTTTTAACATAAGACTGCTACCTCCATTAACCCACCTACTATCCAATAACAACGAGGCTTCTTTCGACGAATTACACAAGAAGCCAAACCATCCTTTGGATAAGTATAAAATCTTTGGAGTATATCCTAACAGGGGTGGCCAAACCTGTTCGACCCAGATAAGGAGCAACGTCTTACACATGTTGTCGTAAGATAATCTCCTAACCATGCCACATAAATCCATTCTGCAAGTCTCCTCCAGTCCTATATCAGACCCTAAAACCATATGTTTCACCACCTTGTTTGATTTCCACTGTCTACGACATTTTCGAGGCGAAAGAACAGTTCTAACCACCTTTCTTTGAGCACCTGAGTTGCCAACGTCTCTGGCTTCTGCTCTCGGACTACTCATAGCAGAGTGCTTCTCCGCCTCCGGAAAAGTATCTGTCAAGCTCGGAAGGAAGTCTGTGAAAGAGGGCGCTTCATGAGTAAACTTGCTAAGGGGACGAGCTAGCGGAGCAGTGGGAGCAAAGGAAGAGTGAGTTAAGTTGTTTATACGCTCCCGTAGGGTATCCACCTTTGTGAAAAGACCTTCCTCATGCCAAAGGCCTTCGTCAGCCTCTCCCATTAACGCCCTTACGTCAGCATCAATACCCGCCAACCGAGTAGGGGCCATGGGTGAACCACCTGGGCTCCACTAAAGAACCACTCAAACTCCAAGAGACCAAGCACCCCAGTTACCAAGAAAAGCAATAAAGGAAGAGTTAATGAGAAACAAAGCTTGGTTAAAGATAATAAGCCACCTGTGCTCCACCTAAAAGTTCCAACTACCGGCATTAATACCTTTCAGTTCCATGACAAGCAATACCCAGTTTCCAAGAATAACAATAAAGGAGGAAATAAAGAGAACAAAGTTGGTTAAGTTAAACAAGCCACCTGCGCACCACCTAAAGACCCAAATACTGTCGAAAATTGACCCATTCCACGACTAGCAAAGGGCCACTACTAAAAAAGGAGACCCAACTAAGCTTTAGAAGAGGTAAGCAAAACTAGGAGAGAATATGGTAAAGACCCCCCGAGAAGGCGACCTCTAGTTCAGTACCAAATAGAGCAGTAAACTAAAATCTAAAAAGGTGGACCAACTAAACTAAAAGAAGAAGTTGCACTAACTAGAAAGGATAGAAGGAAAAAACTCCCCGATATAGTAACCTCCATAACCTTGTGCTCTAGAGTTGCAGGTGTTCGACCCTGGTTCTATTTTGAAAATCCCGCCAACAGCCATTTTCAAATGTCAAACATTTTTAACTAGACAACAAACTCAACAGACTTGTGAGAACTCAATATGACTAATAATATTTCTCTATATTCTTTATATAAACCATCGTGTTTGAACATAATTATAATTGAATTTAATGTAAATTATTTTATTTAAAAAAATTTATATATTAAAAATAATATATTTTTAAAATAATATTTTATTATACAACTATATATATTTTTGAATTATGGAAAATAATTTTAAAATATAGAAATATTATCGTATTAAAAAACATTACTAACATTAAATAATAGAAATAACAAAATTGATAAAATCATTACTTTTTCATGATATACATGCAAAGATCAAATCTCTCATATAAAGATTTCATTTAGTGACTACATGCAAAGTTCAAATCTCTACAATAATGCAGTTTAAAGGCACTTCAATGTCATGTGGAAACGGTATTAAGTTATCACAGCATCTAACATCTAGATACTTGAGATTTGTAAGTTTTCCTATTTCACTAGGCAATGACATTAAGCTTGTACATTGTATAAGATACAAAAATTGAAGGTGAACAAGATTACCTATGTCTGAAGGAATATTCTCAATCGGAGTCCAACTCAAGTCAAGAAACTCAAGGTGTATCAACTGCCAAAATGATGTTGGCAATGATTTTAACGCTGTTCGGCGTAGATCCAATACCTTCAAAGAGGGGAAGTTGAAGAAAAAGGATGTTGGCAATGATTTTAACCCTGTTCGGCGTAGGTCCAGTACCTTCACAAAGGGGAAGTTGAGGAAAAAGCCTTCTGGAATTTCAACCAAATCCTCATTAAATCCTATTAATAAATAAACTAATTCTGGACATCTAAATCCCTTTGTGGGCAAAGAGGTAAGATTGTTGTGCCGAACTGATAATCGTTTGCAATGAGCGAGAGCCTCCATGCCGGGGAAATGCTGAAGCCAGTGACCTGCCCTAAATGCATAATTTTCCTCTTTCTCTCCAATATATATTCCCATGTCGCGGATTACATCGTGAACAGAAATATAATGACCGTAACGATCCTCATTCAGCAAGCAACGATCCAGAAGCAACTTTACATAACTGCGCCCAGTTTCCAATAAATAGTCGTAGTCCCCTTCATTGGTTTTAACCAGACCTTCTGAGATCCACATTTGCACCAAACGCTTCAGCTGAATATCTGCATCTTCTTGGAACAGGGCACAATAAAGAAAGCAGTTTTTCAAATCAGCGCTGGGCAAAGTATTGTAACCCCATCTCAATCGTTGATACAAATCTCGATCAATGCGAGGATGAGTAATTGGAAAACTTAAATCCACCTTTTGCATTTGCCCTGACGCAAACTTCCAGTCATTTATAGCTGTTTTGTTCTTCATCGCTGAGGCTATTACAGTTATCGTCAATGGCAAACCTTTACATTCGCTGGCGATTTCTCTGGCAATTTGCTCCATGTCCTCCGGAACATGGCCGTCTTTGAAAGCTACTCTGCAAAACAGGTCCCACGCCTCCTCTGTTGGTAGCTGCCGTATTTCCATGGACTCTTCTGCCTTCATTTCTCCAATCAGATCTCTATTTCGAGTAGAGAATACAACTTTGCTACCCTTTTCAGTGCCAAATTCCACCCCCAATTCTTTCAAATCAGTGCCAAATTCCACCCCCAATTCTTTCAAATCGAGTAGACTCCACATGTCATCTAAAATTAGAAAAAATTTCTTCGTCTTGAGATGGGCAGACAACTTCATCTTCCGCACATCAGTATAATAGTTTGGCAGATCTAAATTAATTGTAGAAGCAATATCATTTTGTATATGCTGAATTGGAAATTGAGCTACAGTAGCCCAAATCACATGATCGAAAATGTGACTAACCTGGACGGTGTTGTGGACTTTTTTTAGCAGTGTTGTTTTTCCAACACCCGCCATGCCATATACACCAATTGTATGAATGTCGACGTGGGAAGAATCTGTAAGCCATCTCACAAGCTGGGTCTCTGCATCTTTAATTTCCAACCCTAGCAATCCGGTGTCGTGTTGATTCTGAAGTAGTACGCCTGCCTGTTGTGGTGCCGCGGACGCAATATCTATTGCGTGCTCCATCCGCGAATAAGATCAGAGCAGAATAGCAGAGGAGATTGGCGCAGAATAGCCAATAAGGGAAGCAGAGTATTACAACCAGGACGCCAGAGTATGAATATAGAAGCAGGAGTAAAAGAATATGGATATAAAGGCACAGGAGAAAAACGGGGAGAAATATGTGTCTGTGTACAGACGGGAGAGGGTTTAATTGGGTTTAATTGCGGGGCAGGTGGTTCATATCTTGAAGTAGCGGAGCAAAACAGGGAGAAATATGTGTCTGTGTACAGACAGAAGAGGGTTTAATTGAGGGGCAGGTGGTTCAGCTCTTGAAGTAGCGATGCTCGTGTTTCCTGCAAATTCGAAGGAGGTGGATGAGGTCCATTCCATCACGCTATTGAACAGACAAACTTTAATAAAGTTGAATGTAAGATAAAACTTATTCCATTACTATATTGATTGAACCGACAAACTTTAATCAATGGGATATGCACTTGATTTCATTATATTATGCAGTATTCTAAACGTTATATGTTTTGGTTGTTTTTGGTAAAAAAAAATTGTTTGATTTTGCCCAAAATTTGGTGATGAATGGTTGGATCTGCAGATTTGAGTGGTTAAGTTTGTATAATGAGAGTGTCTTAAGAATTTTTCAGCACGTTAAATCTATTTATACATTTAAAAATACAATTTAAACAACAAAAAATATAGATTTTGTCCAATTTTTTTTATAGTACAAAACTGATACAAGGATTCCCAGGATCTGCCTTAACGGAAACCGGATCTGGGGTCCTTGGAGTGCAATATCTAAAAATAAATAAAAAGTGCCTGGGTCGCCACAACGGGAAACCAATCCAGGCTACCATAATCCAGTCTAAAAACTTCATCAAAATAAATCAAAAAAGTCTTAACATAGTGGGGTGAGCTCTTACTTTGAGAGACAAGGTCTGGGCGGATCTTGCGCTAGTCTAGGTTGATGGGGTGCTCTGCGTCCCCTTTTTGTTGTGTCGCGTCCTCTTCCCTTTGTTCCACCAGACATAGCTTTCTGATGCAAGTTGGGGTTCCATTACTATCGGCTGGAGTGATATCTATATGGTGGACGTAGCGTAGATAGAGATGAAATTGTCCTGCCATCCGCTCTCGTTTCTCCTGTTGTCTTTTCTGGTCCTCCACCAGCCTTTTTACCCCTATCTCCAGGTTGTTGAGGCGGTTGAGAATTCATGTGCGCTCTTTCCTCTACTCTTTGGTTTTCGTCTTGTTGGTCTCCCCCCGGTTCGCACACATCTTACCTATCAACATTTTGGTTCTCCAAGCTTCCACCACCGTCCTGTGGTAGAGGGTTATCCTCGATTGTGTGGTTCTGGGGTCCCGTATCCCCCCTGCTTCTTGAGTTAGTGTTGACCAGGCTTTGCCCCTGCGAGCATTGTTAATTTTGCCCTCCCATATTTTAATGATCATCTTCCCCTTGGTGTCTACCTTTGTGAGGAAGGTGCTCCTTGCGTCCCTAGCCACCTGTTCAATTCTTGTCATCCGACGGGCGCTCTGTGGAGGTTCATTTCCCTGGGGGCCTCTCTTGCTGTTGGTTTTCTTCATGCACACCATCTTAACTTACAGGTGGTGGTTCTTACGTTGGGTTCTTTCCCTATTCCGCTGCACCTCCTTCTGATAAGTAAGGTGGCCCATGTAATTGTGATGCCTCGTTCTGTGATATGTTTTGGTGTCCTAGCCTTTATGGAGCCAACCTGGCTGCGGTCTCATCCTTGCTATCATGATCTGCTCATCAAGGTGGTCCTGCCAGTCAAAAGACTCTATTCCAGAGCGTGTGCATTTGATGACCCTGTCGTTATCCCTGCGCCAATGCTCTGCCCTGCTCATTGTACGCCATCCCTTTCCCGGTCCCATCTTGGTACTTAGGTGAGGTGTGTTCCTACTTGGCCCTGGTGAGACCTGTCATTCATTGTCCTTTGTCTCCTGCAAGTTAGGTCCATCGTCCTTTGCCGCTTGCGATTTATATCTTCTTCTTTCCAATGGGTATCTTTTGTACTTCTTTTTATTGACGGGGTTGTGGTGTCGTACCTTCGCCCGATGTGTCATATGTGTTTGCATTTGCAACCTTATTTGATTGGTGGGCCATCATACTCTGTCTAGGACCTACGTGTCCTACAGTGTCTACTGCGCCTCCATTCTTGCCGTAATCTTTCGTATTACTCTTGTTATCCCAGTCTTTTGCCGCAAGTTGGGTGCAGTCTGCTCGGAATTGACCTTGTGGGATGTTGCTCCAGATTGTGTCCAATTCTGGACCTTCGTTCTCGACCCCCTCGTTTGTTATTCTGTCTGCCAATCCATTTGTTGACCTTATCATCCAGCGCAACTCCACATTGATCCTTGTCTGCAAGTGCTCCTGGATTTTTTTCAGTAGGTAGGCCAATCACCAGTGCCTCTGGATCTTGCCTATTCTGGTATCGTTTTGGATTTTTCTCACTATGTTGATGACTAGCGTGGAGTCTCCTTCCACTATGGCGTTCGTCATCCCCTCTCGGCTGAGAATCTACAGACCTGTCTCCAGGGCCCTGAATTCTGCAGCGTTATTGGTGGATTTACCCAGGCTCCCTGCATATAGTCGTATGATGTTCCCTTTACTGTCCCTGATTACTCCTCCCAGACCTGTTCTTCCTGGGTTGCCTTTCGTCGCCTCATCAAAATTCAACTTGAGAGGGCCTGGAGGTGGCGGTTTCCAGTTGCGCTCACCTACTTGGAGTTACAGTTGTTGTCTATTTGGATTGCGGTTGCGCCCACCGGTTAGTTGGAAAACCTCTAGGACTCTGGAATCCTAATCAGTGGGTTGCGCACCACCCTCCTGGTAGTTGCTGCTCATCACCGTCCTGCGTATCATGGAGGTTATTGTTTCCTTGATCTTCCCTTCTGGCTAGCTTTGGTTTCTAAAAATGTGTCTGTTCCTTTCCTTCCATGTCGACCATATGATCATTCATGGGGTGAGGATCTAACAGAGGTTCACCTCTGCTTGGTCATTGTAGTTTTCTCTCCAGAGCTTGATTGTTGCGGCTATGTTACCATGGATCCTGTCTGACTGACGGAAGATACTTGTTGCCCAATCCCACAGTTCTGCAGTGTATGCGCATTCGTCAAGGAGATGGTTGGTTGTTTCTTCCTGAGTTTGACATAGATGACATCTTGACGGACCTGTGAAACCTCTTCCGATAAAAAAAAACCCAAAAAATAAAACGTTTAGCCAACGCCTTATATTATTGTCCCAACCATCCTAATAGATTACTTTAGTGTTACATCCATGTCATATTCATGTTAGGAAAAGTTGAAATATTGTATTACATTTTTGCGACACCGACCTTAATTGATTCCCAAACCCGTTCACACACTTTGGATGTTTAAACTTTACATCCAAAATCATTCGTTTTGTTTTCAGAGCAAATAGACACTCTTAATATAAAGACTACCGAAATTGAATATATTCATTAATCAATGATCTTGTTATTAACTTTTAATGGTTATTAATTTTTTTAATAAATTATTGATTATTACAATTTCAAAATTGATATAAAAAGTATTTATTTATATTATTTATAATAATATAAATTATGTAAAAATGTTATTTTATTTTAAATGTGATGTAGTACTTTCAACTCACCAAATTTGATCCATGGCATATGGGATATTAATGAGAATAAAAGGAAGATCACGTAAGGAAAATGTAGGAAATTTAATAATCTGCCTTGTTTTTTCATTGTAAACACTTCCTGAAATAGAACTATGTTGTAATATTTGAAATTGCAGGCTTGTGATGTTGTACTAAAACGCATTCGAATGTATTATATATGTTTGGTCAAGTATGTCGCCATTTTAGAACTTCTAGTTTTAGGAGTAATGAAATAGTCATAATGGATTCCCGGGAGTGGCATAACAAAACTGAGTATAAATAAATCATAACATTTTTGTTTGGTACCTATGGTTTATGTGTAAAGTCATAACATTTTTGTTTAGTACCTATGGTTTATGTGTGAAGTGTAAGGTATGTAGTTATTATCATCTTGAAAAACTATCCACATTTTTGATTAGTACCTATGGTTTATGTGTGAAGTGTAAGGTATGTAGTTATTATCATCTTGAAAAACTATCATCTTTATTTCAAGGTCTCTTGAACATCATTTTGATTTTCAATGTAGTGCTTAAGGTTTTTCAATGTACTGCTTAAGTTTTTTAACTCCATGGGATAGCACAATTGGTAAGATGTGTTCATTGGTGAGTTTCTCATGCCAGTGAAAAAAAAAAAAAAGGTTCTTTTACACTTTATTTCATGTTTTTCATACATAATATAAAAATTAAATTTTTAGATTTTAATGGATTGTTTAAGGCTTGTTTCTATTATACTTGTTGGCTTTCAATGTGTTGTTTAAGGTCCTTGTCCATCTACTTTATGCTTTCCATATATAATATAAACTTGAATTTGTTTACTTTGGGATTGTTTAAATTTTCGACTTACTTTACTTTAGGCTTTCGTACAGAATATTTAAATAAACATTTTGGTTTTCAATGTATTGGTTAAGGTTCTTCTGCATTCTATTTCAACATTTTCATACAAAATAATTAAAGATAATAGTGGTAAATACCCTAAATAGATATTAAAGGGGAACTTATTGTAGCAGTGCAAACAACTTCCTTAAAAAAACATTGAATATAAATAAGATTTATGTCTAGGTCTTTATATTCCTATGATTGTATCCTCTTAAAAGTTGAAACATTGTTCTATTCACCACTATCAACTACACCAAGCTTTATGGCCAAATAAAAAAGTAATTTTGTTGAGTTTTGATGGATGAGTAGAGTCCCAACACGTGGAGGTTTATTGAACCCTCTTCGTAAGTGAACTATTTTTGGGGTTTGGAAATTATTGGATCCAATTCCAAAACTCACACATTGGAGTTTCAAGTCTTCACCATACATTTCAAATTTGCCCCGAAAACCTTTTTGGACCATTTTCAAAAGTTCATTCACTAATTTTTGGAAAGTGCCCAGAGGCCTCTCTAATTGGGTGACTAAAGTTGAGTTTACATTGAATATGGAAGTAAGATAGGTGGCCTACATTTCATTACAGGCCTATATTTTGCTAACCCTTCACAAATGCTCTTACACTAATTATGTTGTATGTATCAATCAAATTTTACAAGGTTTAAATAACATTTAGTTGTGGCTAAGGATACCTCTATTTAGTCCCAAAAATTAATAGTGCTCGCAATAGCAGTGTTACATTTCTAAAAATAATATTGTATGTAGGAAACAACAAACCAAGGATTTGAAGAGACCCCTTTAACAAAGTACCTTATAAAAAATCTACAACCCTTAACAGAGGCAGATCCTGCATTATTGGCAAATTAAGTGTTGTTGAAAAACAATAATTTTAATAACGAATTGAAAAAATTATGCATTCATAAATTGTACGATTTCCTTAGAAGTGGTACAAAGTCCTTTGTCACAACACTATTTCATGCTCTTGAAGATGGTTCAATTCCAACATCTATATACTAAATCRAAGGTACCAAGTTGAATGATATTGGAACTATTGTTGTTAGTGGAGGTMTTTTAGAATTGAGAAGCTCTTCTCCAAAACCCAAGAGACTTACCAGTGTTGYAATTCGTGTATTTAATKATTTTGAGGAGAAAGAGATAAGTGATGATGATGATGATTGTARCCATAAAGGTAGAAGGAGAGTCAGACAGTCTCAATATTTTGATCTATATGGTGAAGAGGATGATGAGACGAGACCTATCAAAAAGTAGGGTAGGATTTCAAATAATGACTAGTCATTACAAGAACGTGAGGCACAATTTTCATATCATTGTGAGGAATATACCCCATTACAAATAGAGAGATAAGGATCCATAAAGTTTGACAAGAGACCGTATTATTCTTCCCCTTTCCCGAGTTTAATGTGGATGGAGATCAAAAAGATGCAAAGAGAAGTCAGACATATCGTGTTGAACCTACTTCTAGGTTTGCTTTTCAGAATTCCTTTTGACAAGTGATGACCTCATTCATAGTGTTGCACATTATTTATTATTTAATCCAAAAAGGAATGTTTCTTCAACTTAATGTTATAATGGCATAACAACATTGGAGTATATTACATCTAAGTAACCTTAAAAGATGTACAACACTACTATCACAATTTGTTTTTTAGTTAATCACATAGTATATATTCTCAATAGAGAAACTCACGATGAGGAAAGTTGTTGCATATTTATTCTTCTCTAAATAAAAAATAAATGTTTCTTCTACTCAATGTTATAATAGGATAATAATATTGAAAAGTATTTTGTCTAAGTAATTGGTTGAATATGTACAACACTACTATCACAACTTATTTTCTTGGTTGATCACATAGTGTACGTTTTCAATAAAGAAACTCACTCCAAGTTATGGTTAGAAGAAGTACAACACTACTATCACAAATTTTATATTTGGTTGACCACATAATATAGGCTTTCAATAAAGAAACTCATACCACTAGAGGAAAAATACAACACATTAGATATTATTATGCATGTAATCTTCCAGCCATTCAACACCCCGCTCTCATTTGGAAACTTGTTCCATATTGTCTCTCACCCATATAATATTTGATCAACTCGGGAGTAGCATCTCATAAATGATTGAAAATTGTTGTGGAGATGACTCTCTTGTGCACTTTCGGTTGTGGATCTCATCTGAACCAGTGGATTCCAATCTCTAATTGAATTGTACCAATGACCAACGAAAATGCCTCGATGCATAACAACAATTAGAGTTGATTTGGTGATGAATGGGTATTTCACTACCTATGACATTGCATCCTCCCATCATATGTCCACTCATATTTACCCTTATTATAAGACCTTTTAAATTATTCATTTTTCATCCAAAAACAAAATCCCTTGATATTTTAACAACTTAACCACCTGGATTCACTTCAGTGTTTCCTTTCCTATGGATACACAAATTTTATAGGAAAGGAAACACCGAAGTGAATTGTTGAAATGAACTACCTGGCTCAATATGCTTTACTAGAGGGGCAGGGTTTTCACCAGTTAGCTGAATAAGTTTTCACCAGAGGGACAAGATTTCAGAAATGGTGCTAATCAAATCTGTGTGCGTTTATTCTTTTTCATTTAATTTCATTTTGTACTTTACAATCATCACACATATAAAAATATGACATATAGTTGAAATGTTAACATTGCAAGGGCCTCTTCAGTTGCGGGAGTTAAATATCCATGCTACTCTTAGAGTTTCCAAAGTCTATAGGGTAGTTGGAGCACCTCGAATGGATTGTCATAAATGATAGAGGAGGCAGTCGAAACTTTGTCCCAAGGTTTTCAAAAAAATCTAAAACTCAGGCATTCCAACTTAACATATCTAA
Organism: Picea sitchensis; assembly: GCA_010110895.2. Lineage (NCBI taxonomy): Eukaryota > Viridiplantae > Streptophyta > Pinopsida > Pinales > Pinaceae > Picea > Picea sitchensis. Next base: position 30,040 of record SNQJ01S0014208.1, read on the forward strand.
AAAACAGCATGTCCTAATTATATTAAGAAAAACAAATGCAATGACAGCTAGAAGAAAAACAGAAGAGAACATCCATTAGAAAAATGTTACAAGAATTGGAGCATTCAAAAGCAATAGATAAACTCAAAAAGTACCAAATGTATGCAAGGGTTCATCTGTTTGTCATCTGTAGATCCAAACATGAAGTAAAAAGTTGTGTAATCTCAGCAACGGCCCAGCCATTTTCAACCCAAAATCCTACCAGCAAAGCTTAATTTCCCACTCTACCCAGGTTATCTTTGAGATACTTCTCTGCACCCAAAACATAACTTTCTCAAAATCACAATGTTCCATTACTAGAGCTTATGAATGCTTAACCTCTACCAAAATATCAGAGCTTATGAATCTCTCGATGAAAAATAAACTATCAATCATCGACGCATCCGACGTCTTGACAATGTTAACAATGCGACTTTGTATTTATGTTGGAACCATCTTGGACAACAACATTTCTATTCCACATATAATTATGTAAGACATCACCGTTTAGGGATTTATTTTATTATTTCGATAGCTTTTTTAAGTTGAAAATGTGTCCAAATATGATATTGATCATGCTAAGAAATGATTAAAAGTCACTCAACTTAATATGCAATTGGGAACCATTGTTAAGAATTTGATTCTAAGTTTTTTTTTATTATATTGAAATGAATAAACTTAAAAAACAATTTAATTCCATTGACATGAAATGAATAAATAACAATTTAATTGATTTACTAATTTAATTTAATTGATTTAAGTTTTTTTTTCTTAATAATGTAATGAATAAATAACAATTTAATTTAATGAAAAAATTGGTTTTAAAATTGAAAATATGAAAATGGTATTGAAAAAATTAGTTTTAAAATTGGAAATACAAATTTATTCAGTGTATTTTTTTAAAATTTTATATAATAAAGTGGTTTTCCTTCCCAAGAAATGATTAAACTTAAGAACAATTTAACTGAATTGGCATGAAATGAATACATAAAAATTTAAATGAGTTGGTATGAAATGAATAAATAAAAATTTAATTGAGTTACCATCAATTTAATTGAATTGAGAACATGAAATGAATAAAAAACAATTTAAATGAGTTGATAAGATGATATTGAAAATATTAGTTTTGAAATTGTATTCCAAAACTATGGGATTGGAAAAAATTAATTTGAACGTGAAAATAATGTTTTTTTAATAAATCATTAATTATTACAATTTCAATAAATTTTTTGATATAATAAATATTTATTTATATTATTTATAATAATATAAATTATGTAAAAATGTTATTTTATTTTAAATGTGATGTAGTACTTTCAATTAACCAACTTTAATTTTGTATAAATTTTCAGCTCGCAATTTCACAGAGAGTGAGTTTTTTTACTTTGTTAGGATTTGTGGGTCAAGTTAATTTATATTTATATACAATGGATATGTTCATTTTGCATTTAATTATACTTCCAAACATATTAATTTCTTCTTTTAAATAAGGCAAATTGTGAATGAGGATGCAAATAGATTTGGAGATAAAACAATTACAGAAGTGTAATATATTCTTAGATGATGAAGAGTATCTCTATGTTCATAAAATTTTATTCTTTGATTTATTTACAAAGTTGAGTGTGGATTGAAATCATATATTTTTAAATTAGGGAGGATTTTTTCAATTATTTTTATGATTTATATAGTTGACTTTTAAATTAAGAAGGATTTTTTCAATTATTTATATGATTTATATAGTTGATTTTGATATAATAATATTTATTATTCTAAATGATTTATGATAAAATCTATGATTTTTTAGTTCTAATATAAATATAAATATAAATATAAATACATTTTATAATATCTTGTTTTTATCATATTTGAGTGGTATTATGGCAAGGTGTTATGAAGACATAAGTAAATAAATGGAATAATAAGGTGGTTGAGGTTAAATATTTGGACATAAAAATTTTAATAGAATTATAGGTAATCTTTTTCAATATTTTCTATCATTTGAATGATATTATGGTAAATTGTTTTGGAAATATAAATATGTAATTAAGGTTTAATGGTTGAATATAATGTTTTAACCTAAATTCTTTAATAAAATTTAAAAGTTTTCTATTAAAATTTAAAAAAAAATCATAATTTATTTATTAAAATTATTTCCCAATGTCCAACTAACTTAAAGTTTTCCTTTGGACATATTCTAAATTTTCTTAGAAGGAACTATGCTTTGAGATTTAAGTGGTATGTATGTTTTGGACATTTTAATTTGTATAGAGGGATAACTAGGAGTGTTGTATTTATTGTATGAGGAAGGAACTGTTATCGCACGGTTTGTAGGAAAGGTCCAAGGGCTTGAGTCAGGGCTTGAAACCGGCGTAACAGGAGCTTCCCCACCCACTGTCACCTCGATGGGGGCCCTTTCTATTTAGGAGGGCAAGTCCAAGGGAGACGTCCCTAAGGTGGGGCCCTTTCTATTTAGGAGGGCAAGTCCAAGGGAGACGTTCCTAAGGCAACCTGCTTAATGAAGGGCTAAGGGGTAAAGGCCAAGTCAAGGGAAGCCGCTTCCACAGACAAGAGAGATAGTCAAAGAGATAAGACCACTGACGATGCACTAAGCTTTTATGACAAAAATAAAGAAGACTAGGAACTGCTTGCAAAGGTTAAAATTTCATAAAACCAACGACTATCTTCAATAGATATATGTGAGTAATGATTAAATGCAATTGTTGATGAAGTCAATAATGTGGCAAAGATCAATAACTCAAAACACTTCTTCAACAAGGCATAGAAAATAATATGCATTCAACGTCAACATAAGACCATGTATCATATCAATAAATTTTAATTTAATATGTCAACCAACCACATATATTATCACAAGGCCACCATTTTGTTGCTGCAAATAGGTATGACGTCGAGCTTTAATCTTAGGTCAAAAAAAAATGACAAAGAGCAAGAACGTTTATCAATTTAGCTTTTACATGCATTAATACTCTCAATGTCAATCAAAGCAGGTGAAAAATAGTCACAACGTTTATATAAGTAATAAACACTTACTATGACGCCACCTCTATATCATTTTTGTTGTAGTCACTATATAGATATGACGCCGCTTCTTTGTCAACAAATCAATTTGAAAGGGAAAGAACGCAAATCAATCAACTCCCATAATTTAGTCTGTGGCTCAACACCAATCAAAGAGATGACAAAGTCAAACCATTTAAAGCCCAAGCAAGAGTCCTAACAAGGTAAGACGTCACAGATATATAATTTTTGTTGTCTTGCACGTTAGCTAGCCAATGGTGGATGACAAAATCACCCAAGAAGATGCAATTTAACTCCACTGGCCACAAAGATGCATTAAGGCCGCGACCTTTCTATCCAAGCAAAGTTCAATTCTAGGCCACACGCTATTCACTTATGTTTCAGCTCCAAAACCCAGCTAGGTTAGTAGGTAGGTTAGTAGGGTCTGCAAATTTTGAAGGTAGTTTGAAAAATTTTAAGGCATAACAACAGCTCAAGTAGATCACTCCTAGATTAGTGCCTTTGGGTTAATGGAGTCAAAAGGAAGTATGACTAATGGTTTAGAAGGAGTTCAAACCTAAAGACAAGAGGTGCCTAGGGGTTTAATGGTGTTGCTAAGGCAAGGCCACAAAACCCCAACCCCAAAGAGAGAAAAGGCTTACCTAGGTGTAGGAAGCAGCCAGGCTCTAGTGCTCTAACTCTTTCCTTAGGATCTCTCTTGGCAAAACGGCTAGCTTATAAGAATGAATCTAGGGCTGAAAAGTGTTGCTCTATACAAGGCTTCTCATAAACCCCAGAAGCAAACCCTAGTGTAACTTAATTAGGCCTTCCAGGGATCACTTCTTTCTTCAATCAAAACCTCAAAACTAGCCAAGATAAAGAGAGGGAAGAAAGTGTAGCTAAGGCTAGGCTAAACCTCTCAACCAATGGTTAAAAGCTTATGCCATGGGGACATGAAGAAGTTCTCAACCTACTTGTGTGTAGCTCCCTAGGGTTTCAAGGATCAAAGCCAATACAACAAGATAACAATGAATGTAAATGTTAAACCAATAACCATTCAATCAAGAAGCTTTGAAGAAGAACACTTACAAGATCATGAAGAAACATTAATCCACAACTTAAGCAAACCTTCCAATAGCATACATAGCACCACTTCACCAAGAAATAACTCCTCCAAGAGGCTGTCACACCTCCAGAGAGAGAAAATCCAAGACAAGAGCTAAAAAAGAAGCACTCTCAAATGAAAGCAAGCCAGGTTATGATCCAAAGAGGGAAAACATCCTCTATTTATAATATTTTGACCTTAAAATTAAAAAATAGGTCAACAAAAATAAATGCATTGCCATCAGTTCAGCTTTTAATCATTTGTTACTTTACATGCTAAATGCCAAAATGAGCGTAGTGTCAAGGCCAAGCCCTAAAGGAGACGCCCTTTAGGGCTCAATAATAACCATCAAATGAGCAAAATGTTGCCCCTCCTGGGGCTCCAGGAGCCTGTCACACGTGCCCAAGAGGTTTAGCACGCTGCCACATGCTCCAGTAATCGTCCCAACTGCCCTGGTGTCGTCCTGATCAACTGGGTCAACTTCCAACTGCTAGGGGCTGATCCCTATGGGCTAAATCTATGCCAAAGCTTCCTGATGAAAACATCCTTCTTATCCTATGTGCAAGGGATCATCACAAAAACTGTCCTGCATCTGCCATCCCAAAGCCCATCAGATGGACTTTTCAAAATTTCATGGAGGTCCCTAACTCCATCATCTCCCATGTGCAATCATCCTCCGTACTGGCTCAAGCGTATGGTCCTCACATCAAAAGCTACTCGTGTGGGCTCATTAGTCCAAAACATCATGGCAATGTAAATCATACTTCATCATTAAATTTATCAATATATGCATAACATCTCTAACAAGCCTCTAATAGCTCAAAGACCCTACACGCTTTCTCCACCATACAGCAAATCAAAGCAACCAAAAGGGCAAACCTATTGGGCTAATACCCAGAATGGAAAGTTTCCGCAGCGTTATTCAACCACATGGCAGTAATGTGATGTGGTTTTAGATGTATAGTCATAAATGACCTAGGCCGTGTCGTCAGGTGCTCTCTCTTTGTAGGAGGCGCAGTCAATTGGCCATGTAGATGCACTTTTCCAAGCCCCTTATTGCCTTATCTTTATTTATTTGTATTTTGCTACAAGCTTTGACAAAGAGCACACTGCCTTCGCTTGGTGGCTGAAATGACAACAGCACTAACGGTATCTTCAAGTAGAATGGGCCTGGCTCGCGGATGAGACTTCTCCTTTGGCCATGCAAACTTAAAGGTCAACGCCTTGCCTATAGAATGTGATAATGGCAATGTCATACCTGGCTAAATACCTGAATATAATGGCTCCGCGGATGAGACTCCTCCCATCCTCCTCGTTAAGTCTTGCACTTATTATTTATTATTTCTTAGGGTCCCCGCCTCTTATGAGGCTTTTATTGCCTTCTCGAGGATTTCTTGGGCGAAGCATCTCTAGGCTTTTATTCTTCCTATGGCTTTTATCTTTAATGTACCGCTTAATCTCCGGGCCTTTAGCCCTTCTTCCCACAAGACAAGGATGTACCTCGATGTATGGTCATCCTAATGGCTAGATCAGGGGAATGGGAGGATGAATGGGTTTCAAGGTGAAAAAGTGATAATATGAGGGGAGTTGACGATGTCTTCAAACCCCCCTTGGTGGCTAACCAAAACCATGAATACCAACTTGCTAGTCTACCCAATCAATCACCCCAACAAGGTCAAGTAGATTAGTGTAAGATCCAAGCAAGTATCCGGTAAAATGATGAAAGAATCGTACGGAAAGGTGCTGCATACTTGTCCATACGTCGTCTCCCATGCAACTTCATCCTCCATGCAAAGCCCGTGCCTAGCGGATGGAGGCCGGGTATGTATTTTGTGGACAAAATGATCGAGAAGAAGAAGATGGGTCCTCCAGATCATGCTCAGTCGCCTCGCCTTCAGATCGGCGTTCAGGGACCATGTGGCCTCGACATGATCTCCCAGTTGCATCCCCAGATATCGGGATACCATATATTCCAACTGTGATTATTACGCGCCAGCGAATCGGCAGTAGCCGTGATGAGAACCTCAAGAATTTCCTCGACGTGAGGACCGCGGACTTGCTCACACTTGACAAAAAAGGCATCAGCGACAAGGGATGGGGTGGTATTGCCACCCCAAAAAAATATAACATGCGAATATAGCGTTAGGCAATGTGCATGCAATAAGTAAATGTGCATATTTCCAAAACGGCAACAAAATACAAAGTAGAATGCTTTACTCAGACTACCCTACTGGCCGTTGGTGTAGTCAACAACCAATGTAGCCAATCCAACAACGCCTCCTCGATACACCGCTTTGTGCTTCATCATAAACCAAAACAATGAAAATCAAGCACAAACACGGCCATGAGTTAGAACATATATCACATCATCTAGAGCTTAAACTCTAACTCATGGAGGCGTGGGATGCACCCCGCCAAGTCCATCTCTCAGAAAAGCACTCAATCCTATCCAAAGAAAGGGTCATGAAAGGTTCGTAAAACGACAAAGGGCTAAAGATCAAGACCTTAGACATCCTCATTCTAAGGAAAGGATTGACCTAAAGTTTAGTAGATGTTCCATGGATCATCAACAAGAGAGGAGGTTGAAAAACCGATCGAAAAAAGTATAACCCAACTAACCCTTGAAACCTAGGGTTTGCCTGAGGCAGAGGAAACTCCAACACCTAAAAGTACTCCCTAACTACACTCCCCAATGGAAAAAGGTATGATAACCTATATATTGGGGTGAAAAGTCGAGCTACCTTCCTCTAAAGTAAACGATGTTCATTTGTATCGTAAAAGTTTGAACACAACTTTGGCAGTTGGCAATCATCTTTATAAAAAGGATTCAAGTACAAGATACCATCAAACATCTCTCAAGGTAAGACTTAAAATTATCTGAAAGATGTGGTATCACTAAATCTTCTTTGATGTTTTGAAAGTTACAAGTAAAGACTTCCTCTCCAGTTGTTATTGGTCATAAACGATCCGCTGCATAACCTAGCGGGAAACCACCGAGATGGTTCTTTGTGTCATAGATGGGATTTAGGTGATGACCAATTACATCCCACCTAATGCCTCCCAACATGTATGAACTCGTCGGCCAATCTGCTATATCGCGACGTAAGATCATAGCATGCCGATTTGAAGATTCATCTTCCTCCTTTTCATCACAAGGTAAAACATCATCAAAATCTATGGAGGAGGGTAATCCATCGCTTTTTTTCTTGTGCAGGTACTTCGAGGGTTCTGGTGTCTTCATCATATGTAATTATTTCATCCTCATGGATTGCTTCTTTATTCGCGCAATGCCTGTGGACTTTACTGGCCCAAGGCCCCTTTCTTTCATCTTTGAATCAAGTAACAATAAATATCATTAGAATTTCTTTGAAAAGAAAAGGACTAACCTCATCTATATTTTGCTGCAATGAGTATCGCGCCTCGCACACTCCTCGCTGGAGATCACAGGGCACTTCATCATCTTGTTCGTTCTTACTCTTCATCCACGCCTTTCTCAAATGTTCCATGTCTACATCGACATTAGTCCGCCTCCTTCTTCTCTCAAATTATCAACAATGTTTTCTTGGGAATACAAACTTTCCATAGTAAGAGAGTATATCATAGGTGAAGAGGTCATTTATCCCGGATGAGAAGATGTTTTGTCCATCTCTATACCCATGCATTCTTGGCACACCTAGGTTTGCCCTTTTACGGAGAGGCAAACTTAGGTGGGGCCAGATCGCATGGTTATAGTGATGGACAACATACTCTGTTTCAGGGCGATGGCTTTCTGGAATAAGATATAGAGTGCTTTCAAATCTGTTCTGGAATTTAAACAAGTTTTCATTCTCACCTTGTTTTATATCCCCAAAATTTTTTAGAAGTACTGGAATGACCTCTGATTTAATGCCCCATTCCTCAAGAAAGACTTCCTCAAACTGGTCCATAGAAGTGATGCCATCATCAAGAAGGTTGTCATACCACTTCTCAGCATCTCCATGAAGAGTCTTTTGAAAAGAGTTTCATCACTACATCTTCAAAATCATCATCTAATAACGTGGAGCACAAAGTAAGAATAGAATTCCCTCATATGAAATGCAAAATATTTCCCATTTTCACCAATGAATTTATGGAACCATCTCTTGGAGATAGGGTAACTTGGGTATCCCTGGGACTTTGCTCATGTCTAAAGGTTTATAGCTCCCGATATCCCATCAGGAAGTCGCTATTTCTTTGCCATCGCTATTCTTTCTAAATAGTTTAAACTACCAAAGAATAGGGAAAAGGATAGTGGAGGTCACTTCGTGCAAGGCTTACCAAAGATATGTCGTTGAGGGAAGTAGACTCAAGAAACCACGCTAGTCACAAAATGTTATCGCGACCTGGCTTGTAGGAAAGGCTTCGGCTTGAGTCGGCTTCTTCGAAACCGGGCGTAATGTGAGCTTCCCACCCATCGCCACCTCGATGGGGGCCCTTTCTATTTAGGGAGGGCAAGTCCAAGGGAGAAGATCGCGGGCCCTAAGGCAATCCGCTTTTAATGAAGGGCTGCGCAAAGGCCAAGCCAAGGAATACCCCTTCCACGCATTGTCACTTGCCCAAGAGATAGTCAAGGAGAAAGGTCCACTGAAGATGCACTTGTTTTGCGAGACAAAACAAAGAAGACTAGAACGCGCTTGCAAAGTGGGTTAGTACTCATAAAACCAATGACTATCTTCAATAGATATATATGTGAGCAAGTATTAAATGCAATTGTTGACGGTCAATGATTGCCAGGAAAAGATTAGCAACTCAAAACACTTCTTCAACAAGGCATAGAAAATAATATGCATTCAACGTCAACATAAGCACTATGTATCATATCAATAATGCATTTAATATGTCAAATCAGTCACACATATATATTACATCATCACATACCTATATATTGTTGTTGCAAATAGGTATGACGTCAAGATTTAATCTTAGGGTCAAAATTATGACAAAGAGCAAGAACGTTTATCAATTTAGCTTACATGCATTAAAAGCCACTAATGTCAACGTGCTGTTGAAAATTGTCACTACGTTTATGTATAAGCAATAAACAAGACTATGACGCCACTCTATATCATTTTTGTTGCAGCCACCATAAGTATGACGCCGTAGTTGTCAACAAATCAATTTGAAAGGGAAAGAACACCGCTTAAATCAATCAAGCTTACAATTTAGTCTATGGATCAACACCAATCAAAGAGATGACAGAGTCAAAACATTTAAAAGTTTCCGCTGCAGTCTCAACAAGGTAAGACGGCCACAGCCTATATAATTTTTGGTGTTCTCACAGTTAGCTAGCTAATGGTGGGCTTTTGACAAAATCAACCAGCATAAGTTCAATTTAACTCCACGGCCACAAAGAGCGCATACAATGCACCTTTTCATCCAAGCAAAGTTCAACTTAGGCCACACGTTGTCTACTTCTAAAGTTAGTTCAAAAAATCAGCTAGGCGGTAGGTAGGTTAGTAGGTTTGCGATTCAAGGTAGTTTGAAAGTTTTAAGGCATAACAAGTCTAAGGATCAATTCTAGACTAGTGCCTTGGGTTACCGGAGTCAAAAGGAAGTATGACTAATGGTTTAGAAGGAATTCAAACCTAAAGACAAGAGGCCCAGGGTTTAATGGTGTTCTACAAGGCCACAAACCCTAACCCAAAGAGAAAAGGCTTGTTTTGCCCTTTAGCCAAAGGGCTTAGTGCTTCAATCCTTTCCTTAGGACTTCTTGGCAAAGTTCTTACAAATAGCTTATGAAGGAACATTAATCCACACCCTAGTTGTAAACCTTCCAATAGCATATATAGCACCACTTCACCAACAGTAACTCCTCCAAGAAGATATGCGCCACACTTCCAAGAGAGAAAAAAATCCAAAAGCATAAGAGCTTGGAAAAAGAAGACTTCAACATATATGCTGTGTTATATCCAAAAGAGGGAAAACATCCTCTATTTATACAATACTTTGACCTTTAAAATTAAATAGGTCAACAAAATAGCCAAAAAGGCTAACATTACAATATCTTAATCATTTGTTACTTTTACATGCTAAATGCCAAAATGAGCAGAAAAAAGTCATACGCCAAGCCCCTAAAGGGGAGACGCTGGCCCTTTAGGGGCTCAATAACCATCAAATGAGTAAGACGTTGCCCCTCCTAGGGGTCTAAACAACCCATGTGCCAATCAAGCCTAACATGCTTCCAAACGCCCTAGAAATCGCCCATCCTACCGGTGTGGCGCCCCGGATCAATGGTCAACGTCCAACTGCTAGGGGCTGATCCCTATGGGCTAAATCTATGCCAAAGGGTCCTGATGAAAACATCCTTCTTCTCCTATGTGCAAGGGCTCATCATTGGACAATTGTTCCGCCTTATCCTAACGCCCATCCGATGGGCTCCTTTCTACCCCATGGAGGTTCCACCGGGAATCGGGTCACTCCCCACAGTAACCGCATCCTCCTGCACTGGCCCCACGGCATGGTCCTCGCGACAACAAAAGCTACGCCTGTGGGCTCATTATTCCAAAACATCATGGCAATGTAAACGCTACTTCGCCTCATTAAATTTATCTAATATGCATAACATCTCTAACAAGCCTTCTAATAGCTCAAAGACCCTACAAGCCCACTATACAAAATCAAAAGCAACCAAAAGGGCAACCTATTGGGCTAATACCCATGCAAGAATGGAAAGCCTGAAAGGGTTATTCAAACCATGTATAGTAATGTGATGGTTTTGTGGATGTCTAGTCATAGTCAATTTGTAGGGTCAGTGTCGCCCGTGGTGCTTCTTTGTAGGAGGCGAGTTGTAATTGTCATGGATGCAATTCTTTTCCAAGCCCTTATTGCCTTATCTTTATTTATTTGTATTTTTGCTACAAACCTTGACAAAAAGGACACCGGGCCGCCAGTGGCCAGAAATTTTACGCCGCTACCCACCGGGTATTTCGGCAATGAGAGAGGGTTGTTATTCGTGATGTAGACTCCCTTCCTTTGGCCACATGCAAACCAAAGGTCAACGTCAGTTTGGTGACCGTGATAATGGCAAATGTCATGCACGCTAAATACCTATGAACATAGCCGGGTCGCTCATGAGACCTCCCATCCTCTTGGTTAAGTCTGCACTTATTATTTATTATTTTATTTTTTTTTTTTTTTTTTTTTTTTTTTTTTCTTTCTCGGGGATCCCTTGGCTAAGCATCTCTAGGTTTTTATTCTTCCTTCTATGGCTTTTTATCTTTTACCGCTTTTACCCTCGGCCTTTAGCCCTTCTTCCCTGCTAAGACAAGATAAAAATCTGATGACCATCCTAATGGCTGGACTAGGGGAGTGGGATAGGTGAATGGGTTTTAAGGTGAAAAGTGATAATATGAGGGGAGCTGACGATGGTTCTTCAAACCCCCTTTGGTGGCTAACCAAAACCACAGAAATAACAACTTGCTAAGCTACCTAATCAATCACCAATGCTGGTCAAGTATATTAGTGTAAGATCCAAGCAGCTATCCGAATGAAAGAGATCTTAATGCATACATAAGAGGGTTATAATGATCAAATATGACACATACCATGATACCTCTGACCACTACCTCATGGAGCAAGAGCCCTCTCCATGAGCTCCGTGCCTGTGAGGATGGAGGTCAGTATGATGTCGATGTAATGACTGAGTAGCAGTAAAGATGGGTCCTCCAGCCCTGCAAGCTCAGTCGCCTCCTCTCTATCTACGTCTAGGACCATGTGGGCCTCGAGACATGATCTCCTAGTTGTCCCTAGATATCGGATAAATGGTGAACCATTAACTACCTATGAAAGGAAAACATCAAACGTGTCTCTTTGAGAAGCATTTTTCTACCAATTATGAGCTCCATTTCTCTCTATCTATTAGATGTACAAACTTCTTGAGCTTTTACCCTAACTCTTCCTCCTCATTCCACGTGCGGCTTTGTCCTTGGAAAACGGTATCACTCTCTTTGTTTCTTTGCTTCATGAGCCATCTTATTTCTCTCAAAGTCCATTCAAAACCTTTTATATGTTCCCCTTCCGAATTCAAATATACTTTTCTTATTAGATAAAGCCCTCAAATAACCCCTCCCTTTGACTACAAGGATACAATGAGTGCCATGTGAAAATCTCATTTTTATGTTATTGAATTCTCACTCCATCTTAATCTTCTACAATGTTGTGAGTATTGAACAACTAGCATTTCCTAAGCAGTCAAAAGAAATGGGCCCTTAGGATAGCTCCACTAATGGTGAGCAGGATATCTCTCGGTGCATCTTGTAATTATGTCTGCACTTCGTCTAGCTCATATTTGAGATCCTGGATGGTCTAATCTCTTTGAGTGGAAGATAAGGAAAGATGGAAAAGAATCCTCTTTCTTGAGGATCCAGAAGGCGTTCTCTAAAGGCAGGCTGAGAGCCCCCACCCCTTACTTTCTTCTTTTACGGGCTTTATGCTTATGTTTCTCTTTTATGATTCAAATGGAATCAAGAGTCGTCTAACAATGCATTATGCATGTCTCTCACTAACACCATATTTAGTGGAATTCAATAGAATTGAGAGTGTCCTAGCTTGTCACTCACTCACTCATACTTATGGTGGAACGCTCTCTCTCGCTTACAGAAACAAAGTCAATCACATGCCCATTGTACAAGGCTATGTTGTGGCTCGATAAAAGAGCTATCGTATACCGACATGCGATCACAGAGAAATATAGTACAATAGGATTTGATAATGCCCACAAGTTGAGGACAATGATATAACAATGATATATATGCCAACTGTGTATGAGGTTGTATACCCTCTTCTCTAGCATAAAACTCAATTATGAACTTAGAAAACTACACATGTCAAATCTTCAAGTGCTTCTAAGTTGTAGTAAATCTTAAATATCATTTCCTACATTTTCCTTACATGATCCTCCTTTTATTCTCATTAATATCCCATATGCCATGGATCAAATTTTCTTGAAGAACAAATTGACTTCTTTATTTGTCCTCTACTCTTAGCCTTTAAATAAAAAGTTGCAATTTCAAAATCAAATTGAGTATTGGCACATGGATGAGAGTAGACACCATGCTCTTTAGTCGTTGTCCTCTTACATAATTCTGTCATTCCAAACTTTGAAAATTAAATGGAATAACAATTTCTATCAGGACAGGCGAAGCCTTTATTTCGTTCAAGATTCTTATCCATTTTATAATTTTGAAAGATACTTATTTGGTATTAGTTACCCAAAATTCTCTCTATTTTGTATGTAATTGAATTTATTGATCTTGCACTTTCTCACACACATTTCTATTATATTAACCGTATATTAATCAAATATTGCATCTTCAACAAAGCTGACTATCTTCTATATAGATTATTTTCATTTTGAAAGTAATTGATTCCATTGTTCTTCTCTTTGGTAATAATTTGTTCACCCTAGATTTTTCTTTTCCTTATTCTTACCAAATATGTTAGCTTGATTAACAATTATTTTGTCTAAATAAAAAATTGTGTGAAGATCGATTATTTGAGAAATAAAGTCAATGGAAGTTACATGAAGTGATCATCAAGTCTAGTTGAAATTTGCATTTAAATTGGAACAAGTCATAACACTAATTAATAAAAGTTTAGATTCACTTTATAATTTTCAAACAAAATAAATTTCAAAGATGAAAAAGATTATTAAAACCACATTCAAGTTTATTAGTGATGATATCATTGCAAATTTATGGATGTGCAACATTATCTTCTACATTTTTAGACATTCTTCTATGGATCCATGTTAATAACATAATTTGGCATCGGTTTTCTTTGTCAACACTACACCATTTATAGTGTAGTGTTCAACTACAGAGTCTCTGTGATCAAAGTAATTCAACCAAATTAAAAATATCTTAAAGATTTAGGGTATAATCTTCCCAGCAGGGCGAGCATTGAAATTCATGGAAATGAAGGCGCTCTTAACTCTGAGGATCCCACTGTACACTCTTTGTTTTTTCATCGACTTAATGAGATTCTCTTTGCATTTTCATCGGACTTAATGAGGTTCTATTGAAGTTTAGTCTCGTAAATATTTTTTCGCACACCCTCATATTCAAATTCCACGGTATATTGTTATAGGGATATATATAGTGTACCATTGTGGTGTTCCTATTGAATTGCATGGGGTGTGCTTTGAATAAATTTAGTTGAATATAGCATTGGCTGGAAGCAATTCTAAACTAGAGGGTACTATTTGAATACAATTTTTGTGTTTTTTATTATAATGTGGTTTTGTAAAACCATGTTTATGTCTCAGAGAATAGATGCTTTACTCAACAATCCATGGTGACCTATACCTCAACAATCTATGAGGACCTATACCTCAGAATCTGTACAAGGGAGGAATATTTGTAGCTTTGTATGTTTTGTTGAATAATTTAAATGGGAGCCTTCCCTTAGCTCTGGATTGTTGCTAGAGTTTGGTGGCAGTGGGTGTTTATGAGAACTGATTGATGGGGAAAGTGCCACTAGGATTTTGGAGTTCTCCAAACTTAGCAATGCTTCAATTTTATGAAGATAGTTTTTACAAACGTTGCCTTGCAATTTACTCCCCAAATGGCTATGACAAATGACAGTTTCCTGATGCTCCATTTGAACCAGAGCATTTTTATTGGAGGTCTAGGGAACTTAAAAGATTGAGTCTCATAATTGGTGAGGATCGGCTCTACAACGAGAATTTCTTGGTCAAGAGCTATTGTTTTACGTCGATCGTTGGATCGTGGACATATTTATGGTTGGTGATTATAGTAGCTATTTTCATGACAAGCCTTTGGACTTGGAATAAATTCAAGGGTCTTCAAGACCTAAAAGGAGAGGCATTATTGAGTCCATCGTCGGGCTTCTTCCCCTAGATAATGATGTAGTGTCTGTGAGCTTCTTGTTTGTGATTCTTTGTTGTGCTCTCACTTGGACCGCGAGCTCAAAGTGTCGTGCTCAGCTAGAGGAAATAATAGTTTCTCAACTGGAAAAAGCTACAATCACATATTTCATGTCTTCCATTAAAGACAGATGAAGATCAATTTTTTGCATCCAGGTCAAAAGTTGACAGTATGCAGCAGATTGTTTCTCATTATGTAACTAATTCACAACAATCGAATATTTGCATGGGCAGGGAGGATTTAGAATATGCCTTCTTCAACGAAGGGACTAAAGGTCGCTTTTGCAATACGAATCCCCGTGTTTCTGTCATTACAAAGGTATGGGATGAAAACCTTTGATCCCATGCTTTCTCCATCTATATATCTGGATCTCATTCATAGGATACCGTCATGAGCTCGCCTTTCGCATGATCAATGCTACAAAGCAATTCATATATATCTCAAGGTAAATTTCACCTCCATTTTAAAAGGAATGAGATCTCTTTTCATTTTGTTTTCCTTTTGTTCTCTTATTTTCCATGGCTCTTGGTGAAAACACTCTTAATAAAATATTATGAACAAATAACAGGGGAAAGGAAACACCGAAGTGAATTGATGTGGTTACTTTGTTTAAATACTATGAGATATTGTTTTTGGGAGGATTTGATGTAGCCACAAGTAGTAAATGGTCAAAGTTTTGGACCAATGATTTAGATCCCCATTCTTAGTTGCAGGTACATCTAATGCATCTAATGAAGCCTATACAACCTTTGTGTGAAATTGGGTGAATCAACATATTTGGACATGCAACGACAAAAGAAACAAACTTATCATGAGAACGAGGAAAGTCATAGGTATTGAAAAATGTTCCTAAAAAGTAGTAAAATGTTCCCATGTATACTTCTTAGAACCTCCTAATGGCATCGATATGCCCACTCTTAGGCCAATGATACCCTCAAGAGATCTTATGTGATGGTTTGAGGTATCTTTCTTGATCCTAGAAGCATAAAGGCTTCCTTTAAGGTCCAAGGCCCAAGCTTCCTCCCTTAATCATGTCTATGGCCATAAGATCCACAAGTAGTGATATTTCTTCGGAATTCAGCCCTATCCTTATTATAAGGCCAAGTATCCTCTTGAGAGGTCATATGTGTTGGTTCAAAGCATCATTCTTGGTTATGGATTCCTAGAAGCTTCATTTACTACTTACGATCTATGTTTTTTTCTTCAAACATGTCGAGGGCCCCTATGCCTATTTGTAGTGATCAAAACTTAGTTACGATGTCAATGTCCATACATAGAAGTTAAGAATACCCACAAGAATACGTGTGGTGGTTTGAGGTATCTTTCTTGGTAGGATTCCTAGAAGCTTCTTTTAAGGCCTAAGTAATATGTTTTCTCCCTCGATCATGTCCACAATTGTGAGATCCATACCTAATACCTAAAACCTAAAATCTAATAATGACACAATATCCATAAAGTAATTGTTTAAATCAACAAAAATATCAAATCTCAAATCGAAACACTTTTATCACTACCTTTGTAATCTTAAATAAATTTAAAATGATTAGCTTTAATTATTTGTTAAGAATAATTTTGTAATGAACATTTATTTGAAGTGACCATAATATAAAAAGAAAATAATTAAATTTAGATATTTTCAAAATAAATATTTATGTCATTGGTGGTGAGTATTTACTTGTTTGAATAATATATCAAACAAATAATTGAATTTGATTATTTTCAAAATAATCATTTGTGAATTTGTTTTGTTTATGGTGCATAACCTCATAAATGAAACCTCAACATTTATCTGCTTACAAAAAAAAAAAAAATGA
>SNQJ01S0014208.1:46908-72114 GCA_010110895.2 Picea sitchensis
CAACTTCCCGGGGTCGTAACTTTTGCATACGATCTTCGTTTTAGGCGTGTGATAACTCGTTGGAAAGGTATTGTCGAGGAGATTCATTTTGGGGGCTCAATCATGCCATTGGATATCATTGAGAACCTCTATCTTGAAAAACCTTCATTTGGACCCTCAAAATGGCCCCGGAAGTTAAAACCTGCTAAAAATAGTAAATTTCCAAAATGGCCAGAAAACTATTTTGAGCCATTTGGAAAAGGTGGGTGGCCACCGATATCCACCTGGATCAATTTCATCAAATTCAAATGGCAAGAGCAAACATATAAATTATATGGTTTTCAACCTCCCCAAAAACAAGTTGTATCATCCCAATAGATGGAAAAGTTGATCTGGAAAGGAGCAACTGCCTATTTTATCCAATTCCACCAAATGGAAATACAAGAATCAGAACATGACTCTAGAAACTCAGAAATCCAAGATCTAGTTCGAAAACACAAGAAGGTATTTCAAGACCTCCCCATGGAATTACCACCACAAAGAAGAATTGAACATATAATTGAAGTTAAAATAGGATCAAGGCTAGTCAAGGTTAGACCATACAGATACCCCCATCATCATAAAACAAAAAGAGAAAGATTAGTTAAAGACTTGTTAAAATGTGGTGTTATCACAAAAAGTAGAAGTCCATATGTAGCCCCGGTTGTATTAGTACGAAAGAAAGATGGTTCCTTCAGATTATGCATAGATTATCATGGGCTTAACAAGATAACAATCAAGAATAAATTCCCCATTCCTTTCATCGATAAAATGTTGGATGAACTTCATGGAGCCAGATTTTTTTCAAAACTTGATTTGAGATTAGGATATTACCAGATTAGAGTAAGATTAGAATATGTACCCAAGACTGCATTCCAGACTCACGAAGGACACTATGAATTCAAGGTGATGCCCTTTGGGCTAACTAATGCCCTTGCTACCTTCCAAGCAACTATGAATGAACTATTTCATCCACACCTAAGAAAATATGTCTTAGTCTTCTTTGACGACATTCTGGTGTACAACAAAACATGGAGGGAACACATCAATCATTTGGGACAAGTATTATCTATTCTAGAAAAAAATCAATTCTGTGCAAAAATGTCAAAATGTACATTTGGCAAGGAGGAAGTAAAGTATCTCGATCCCATTATATCCAAAAAGGGAGTCAAGGTAGATCCAAATAAAATCAAAGCAATTACAGAATGGCCTAGGCTAAAGAGTATATCTATGTTAAGATGATTTTTAGTCTTGGCAGGATACTATCGAAGATTCGTAAAAAACTATGCTCATCTAACTGCCCCCCTAACAAATCTCCTAAAGAAAAATTTCTTTCAATGGAATGAAGAATCTAAAAAATGTTTTGAAAATTTAAAGAAAATTATGTGAACAATCCCCATGTTAGTTACACCTAACTTTTCGAAACCTTTCATAATTGAATATGATGCCTTAGGTTTTGGGATCGAAGCAGTCTTGATGCAAGATGGACACCCAATAGCATTTGAAAGCAGGAAACTAAAAAAAAAAGAATGCTTCCAATCCACATACAATAAGGAAATGTTGGCAATCATGCATGCATTAACAAAATGGCGACAATATCTCTTGGGAAGCAAGTTCTTGATACTTACGGATCATAATAGCCTACAATATTTGTTACAACAAAAAACATTGACTACTGAACAACATAAATGGTTAGAGAAAAGTTCCACATTTGATATGGAGATATTACATAATAGAGGGAAATATAACATAGTGGTTGATTCCCTCTCATGGAAAGATGAAGAAGCACACATTTTTGCAGTATCAATAGAAATTTTGGAATGGTTGAACGTAATCCAAATTGAATATGCCAAAAACATAGAGACATTCTCCATAATCAAT
This sequence comes from Picea sitchensis, assembly GCA_010110895.2. Lineage (NCBI taxonomy): Eukaryota > Viridiplantae > Streptophyta > Pinopsida > Pinales > Pinaceae > Picea > Picea sitchensis. Next base: position 48,808 of record SNQJ01S0014208.1, read on the forward strand.
GATTTAACCCAATACCCCAAGTTTGAATGGAAGAATGACATCTTATGGTATAAGGGAAGAATTTATTTGAATACCAATTCAAAATTTTAAACCAAGGTACTTCAAGAAAGCCCATGATTGTCCGGCCGCAGGTCACGTCGATTTTTTCAAAACATATTATAATTCTCGTCAATAAGTTTTTTTGGAAAGGGATGAGTACAAATATTCAAAAATATGTAGCAGAATGTGACCTTTGTCAAAGAAACAAGAGTGAAAACATATTAACACCCGAGGTACTCCAACCGTTACATATCCCTAACCAAAAATGGGAAGAAATTCAATGGATTTCATTGAAGGATTACCCATATCAGAAGGAAAAGATAAATCTTAGTAATAGTAGAAAGACTAACCAAGTATGCACATTTTATGGGAGTAAGAAAAACAGACTCCGCAAAACAAATAGTTAAAGTCTTATGTAAAAACATTTATAAATTACATGGTTTCCCCAAGGTCATCGTCAGTGATAGAGATGCCAAGTTTAAAGGGAACTTTTGGAGGGAGTTTTGCAAACAAATCGAGACATCTCTTAATATGAGTTTAGCTTACCATCCTCAAACATATGGCCAAAAATAAATTGTCAACAAATGCTTAGAAACCTACCTTCGTTGCTTCGTCACTGATAAGAAAAATAAATGGCTTCAATGGTTGCACCTCGTTGAATGGTGGTATAACTCCACAGATCATACATTGGCTAAAATGACACCATTTCAAGCTCTTTATGGATATCAACCACCATCTTGGAAAGATTTAGCCACAAATCAAACAAAATTTGTGTCAGTAAAAGATCATTTAGATGAAAGTAAAAAAGTTGTTCAAATACTCAAGGAAACTTAGCAACAACAAAAAACATAATGAAGCAACAAGCTGACTAACACTGAACAAAAAGATAAATCAAAGTTGGAGAATGGGTATTTGTAAGAATTCAACCCTACAAACAATTATCTCTTAAACACCAAGGAAAGAATAAATTGGCTCCGAAGTTTTATGGACCATATCAAATTAACAAAAAAATCAGTCACGTAGCTTATGGGTTGGAATTACCAGATAAAAGCTGTATTCACAATGTTTTTCACGTATTGTGTCTAAAAAAAAGTCTTAGGGAAACACGACAAGGTGCAAACAATGCTCCCTATGTTAGATGAAGAAGGAAGAATAATTTTAGAACCATAATCCATTATTGCCACTAGAGAAAAAAAAGTTGCAATCTCGCGTAATCAAGGAATATCTTATTAAATGGAAAAACCTTCCAGAAGAAGATGCATCATGGGAATCAAAACATTTTCGCCAGTTACACCCGTCGTTACCAGTGCTTTGAGAAAAAAACAATTTTAAGGGGAAGGCAATGTTATGAACATAAAAATACACATAAATAAGATATTAATAAATATAATAATTAAATGATAATTAATAAATAATAATTATTAATAATGAAAAGAGATGGATATTGGTTATTGGCACCCCTACGTGGGTATATAAGAGAGCCCTCATCTCTCAATTGTAATCATCTTATTTTTATTCATTATTCAATATACATATTATTTCAATTATGTAGCTCCTGGTTTGTTCGTAACAATTTGGGTACCAATAAACAGACTCAGTGTCCAAAGCTTTGTATACCTCATGGAAGCGCCACAAAGACATGCTTCCATTACTTAGGATAATACCTCAATGGAGTCACCAGATAAACTTACATGAATTTCATAAAAAATTAAAAGGGAACTTCCCTCAGGAAAGCTATGGGAAAGGCTTCGAGATAGCTTGCCAAGTGTCATTAAGGGTAAGAAAGGATTCAAGATCCTCCCCAACAAAGGTGCCAAAAATGTTATCACACAGATTTTAGTTTGGGAAAATCCCAACCCAAACACCAAGTGTGTCACACAACTGGGAACACCTATCACTGTCACCTTAACAAATGTCCCCCTTGTTTTAGTGAAGGATAAATCTGACACAAGGGAGGCTTCCCGAGTGACCGTAGGGGGATTGCGATGGGAGATGGAAATTGATCGAAGAAAACCCCTATAGGTCAAGGTCAAATATTGGAAAGAGGCTTGGGAAAGAGTATCTTGAGTTGATGGAGGTTTTCAAAGGTTATGTACCTGCAAAACAATGTCAGACCTGCCCAGAACAAGACAATTTATGAATATTTAAGCCTCAGACCAAAGGGGAATCAACAAGAAACCTTTTTGTCCCAAAAATGCAACAGTATGGAAATGTATATATCAACAATAAATAATTTATAACAACTGCAAAATTAACCATGAAAATAAAGTGCAATATGTTGGAAATAAAGCTAACAACAAGTAGATAATTTTCCAATGATTAGAGAAAGACTTTGATAACAATTAGAGGGTTGTTACTAAGTGTTATCAACAATATTTGTAACAACCTTATGGCTATAGATTTTTTTTTCTATAGAAACAAGTTCTAGCCACTAAAATCAACACGTAAACCACCCAAACAATAACTTATAACCAATAGAATAATTACCAAGGCTTACAAGTGAATTTCAACGGTAGAAGAGTGAGTAAAAGAATGAAAGAGAATTATTTTGTTGTAGCCCTATTGGCTGTAGATTAAATTTTATTGCGACAACTAAATCACTTGGCTAATCAAGACACCCTTAGGGCACAATGTAGCTTAAAGCATGTAAAATAAAATTCCAAACTTAAACAATTCAATCTCCTTGATCCATGCACAATATTCAATCTCCAATGCAAAAATATTAGTGCCTTATCTATTGGGTTACATGATCTCTTTTTTATGATCTAGGGTTTATTACTTCTCTAGGGGTGTACGACCTCTTACTCCCTAGAGAAAAATAACTTAGCAAGGTAAATCTACAAGGGTGTAAGCCCTTTTATTCCTTGTAGCAACCTTTGCAAAATAGTCCTTTCAATGAAAACAAAGACATATCTTGATGGAGGTCCTATTGAGGGCGATGCAACTTCTGGTCATCTCTTTCACTGGTGTTTTGTTGGTCGAGGTCTTCAATGATGCTGCGTTGCTATCTGGTTCTGTTGATGTGGGAGCTTCATACTGCTCTGACTTGGTTCATCCGGCCTCTAAGTCTTCTTGTTGGGATTGATTTTCCAATGATTTTTTATCATGGAGGGGTTACTTGAATCCGATCTTTTTCCGGCCTCTTTGGGTTTTTTTTTTTCCAACTCCTATTATTGTATTTTTCATTGTAAAGCATAGAAGTGCTTTTTGGCACTCTTTTGGATTTTATTTTCTAAACTCTTTACCCTTGATTGGTTCATGCTTAAAACACCTACAAAATATAATTTGGTTCTCTTAGAATGAATAAAATAGCGTTTTTTAATGAAAAAAAATAATAAATAAATATATTTAACAAAAAAAAAAAAAAAAAAAAAAAAAAAAAAAAAAAAAAAAAAAAAAAAAAAATATAATAAATAAATTATAAATAAATATATTTAACAAAAATACTTCACATATAGTAATTATATTTACAATATAATTTAAATATATAAATATAATAAAATGTATTTAATAAAGAAATACTTCACAGTATTAATTAAATATATTTAATTATGAATTTAAATATATCTAATATTAATTAAATATGTTGTATAAATTTAAATAAGTATGCAATATTAATTAAATATGTTGGTATAATTTAAATATATACACTATAATAAATGGATTTGACAAAAATCCATCACCACAATTTATGATATACAAATGTAATAAATATATATTTAATAATAAATGTATTTGTGTAATTTTTAATTTAACCCTCTTTCACAATATACATATCCATATTTCATAGATACGATTTACATGTAAACTTTCACCTAAAAAGATTTGGACAAAGATTGCCCTCTTTAACAACATATTTATCCCATATTTAATAGATACGATTTACATGTAAACTTTCGCCTATATGAAAGATTTGGACAAAGAGATTTTTGTTGGAAAGAAGGTATATATATATATATATATATATATATATATATATATATACTATTCAAGGCGGGAATCGTCTTGTAGACCAAGATTTTGTTTTGGAAGGAAGGCAAATATATATTAAAAATGTTTTTTAAATTTAAGGAATTTATATAAAAATTTGTTTAATAATAATAATAATTTCTGACATTTGAAAGGAAGGCAAATATACATTAAAAAAAAATGTTTTTGCAAATTCAAAAATTTATATAAAAATTTTTGTTTGAAGATAATAATAATAATAATAAGTCATATCCATATACCAAATTGGTGTAAGAAACCCTTTGTATAGATACCTCACCACTTTGTGGATTTGAACTTATTGAGTTCTTTGTATGAAATGGTGAACTAGGAGCACACCTGGATATGAGGTCTACTCTTTAAGACTTATCACAACAAACCAAACCAATGTATCAATATATCACTTGAGAGAATTTGAAGTAGAATAACTCTTTTAAACTTATCTGGCAAATATCTCATACAAGTGATTGAACCCCAATGGGAGGATAATCAATTGAGCCAAGAAGGATAATAATCCATCACCAATATATACAACTGCGAGAATTGAACCTTGAAATAAGGACATCATACTATCAGTATACTTGCCACAATTGAACCTTGAAGGAAATAAGGACAATAATCATTACATTGTGCAGAATAAAATAAGAGATAATAATATGCCTTGTCCTTTGGGATACATATCCCACATGGGATGATGAAACTAAAAAAAAGATAATGAACCAAAATAAGAAGAATAATAATCATACTACCAATATATCACTTGTCAAAATTGAACTGAAATAAAGAAAATAATAATCATGCATTAAACCAAATCGAAATAAAAAAGATAATAATCATCCATTAAACCAACCTAAATAAAAAAGATAATAATCATCCATTAAACCAACCTTTTGAAATACATATACATTTTTTAAAACAAAGTACATATTTCATAACCATCTATTTTTAACAACATACATATCTCATTCTACCCATTATCCCTAAAAAGGATACATATCTCATCACCATCCATTTTTAACAAACCCATCATCCCTCAAAGGTATACATATCTCATAACCATCCATTTTTAACAAATCTCTCTAGTCTTTATGGATATCCCATAAAGATCCCATTTTAAGGGCATACATATCCCATTCTTTATTCTTTGTCCGATTTCCATAGAAAGAGGAATTTCATTTTGAAAAAATTGGACAAGGATAAAATTCCATCTCGAAAAAGTCTTCTACAGAAATATAGATGGAAGGTTAATTCGATAAAAAAAATTGAAAGGTAAAAGTAATTTTTTTACCATGGTAAACATTTATGTATACCAAACCTTTGTGAAAACGCATCCGCTGCCGGTGTAGAAATATGTCTCGATGGAAAGTAAAAACAAGTGCGGAAATATGTGTTGATTGAATTTACATATAGATAAAAACATTAATTTAATAAAATATTGAAAATAGAAAATGAAAATTAATAAAATATTAGAAAATAAAAAATTGAAAGGTGAAAATAATTATTTTAGCATGATAAATATTTACGTATGTAAAACCTCTGTATAAATGTATCGAGTGCAATTCAATTGCAAATGTAGAAATATGCGTTGATTGAATTTGGACTCTCACTACAACCCAAAATTTGTATAAAGTTTAAAGTTAAATTGCAAATGTAGAAATATGCGTTGATTGAATTTGGACTCTCACTACAACCCAAAATTTGTATAAAGTTTAAAAGGATTTATAAGTGGCGTTTTCTAAGCGTGGCTCAATTGGAGATACAGTATCGGAGGGTCCAACAAATTGGGAATTGGTGAAGGGTCTGTAGCTAGACCACATTGAGAATCTGTCAGCTAGTTGGACCCTGACCAAATGTACCGTGTGTTAGAGATAACTATCTAACCATTTTGGAGGCTGACAATAACGACACATTGTTGTGTTTATTACAAGAATATATACTGTAGTCGGATCACCTTGGTGTATCACGTCAAGATATATTGACGATGTATATACCACAGCAACTGAATTTTCTTGGGATGAAAGTTGTGCTCTCCATTAGTTGGACCCTGACTCAGAATCTATAATTGGTTAGCTGGACCCTGACCTGAATATACAATCGGGCTAAAGATGGCTATACGATCGATCACAACTATATGATCAACCATGAGGGTTTGTCCAAAAGGAATGTTGCACAACAGGTTTGTTATTGCTCGCCCTCGCTGGACCCTGACCTGAATGTACAATCGGGTTAAAGATGGCTATATGATCGACCACGGCTATATCATCAATCACAACTATATCATCAACCGCGAGGGTTTGGCCAAAAGTAATGCTGCACAACAAGTTGGTTATTGCTCGCCCTCGCTGGACCCTGACTCATAATCTATAATTCATTAGCTGAACCCTGACATGAATGCACAATTGGGCTAAAGATGGCTATATGATCGACTACGACTATATGATCAACCGCGAGGGTTTGGCCAAAAGGAATGCTGCACAACAGGCTGGTTATTGCTCGCCCTCGCTGGACCCTGACTCAAAATCTACAATTGGTTAGCTGGACCTTGACCTGAATGTACAATCGGGCTAAAGATGGCTATATGATTAACTGCGAGGGTTTGGCCAAAAGGTAGGGCGTCTAGCTAAATCAATATAGGGGTGGCCAAAAGGTAGGGTGTCCAACTAATCAATATAGGGGTGGCTTGTCTCTGCTCAAGTTCGAATTCCTCCTCCCTTAAGTGAGAGTTGTGATTACAATTTTCTTTTAACCTAGAGTTGTTCTAACACAATTTAGGGGTGGATTCATTAAATTCAAATTCCTCTCATAAGGGAGAGTTAAGTTACAATTATGGAGCATAAAAATTGGAGAGATAATATTTTGAATAAGATAATGAGTAAATATATATAATTAAGAAATGTTTTATAATGGATGAATATTACAATGACGGGAGTCCATTATATAATGGCCCCTATGGCTTTTATGGAGAGTCATGACCTTTGGTAATGACTTTTAGTTCAATGTTTAAATTATAATTTATTATTTATTTTATTGTATCTTATTATTATTATTTTATATATAACATTGCCCTTCCCTTAAAATTTGTTTTGTCCTCAAAGTAATGGTAACGAAGGGTGTAACTCATGAAAGTGCTCCGACTCTCGTGCAACGTCTTCTTCTAGCAGATTTTTCCATTTAATCAAATATTCCTTGATTACTAGAGAACGTAATCTCTTTTTCAGGTGTGATAATGGCTTCTGTTTCTAAAATGATTCTTCCTTCCTCCTCCAACATAGGAAGTATAGTTTATGCCTTTTGTTGTTGCCCCAAGACTTTCTTTAGACATGAAATACATTGTGGATACAACTTTTATCTAGTAAATCTATTTGGTAAGCTACGTGGTTGATTTTTCTATTTATTTGATATGGTCCATAAAATTTTGGAGCCAATTTATTCTTCTCATGTTGTTTAAGGGAAAAATGTTTGTAAGGTTGAAGAGTTTCACAAATACCAGGTCTCTATGAACTCTATTTCTATTAGGTTTTATCAGTTTGTTGCTTCATTTGGTTCCTTGCAATTGTTAAGTTTTATTTGAGTAACTAAAGGATTTTCTTACTTTTGTCTAAATGGTCTTTTATTGACGAAAATTTTATGTGGCTGGTGGCCAACTCCCTCCATGATGGGGGTTTGTAACCATAAAGAGCTTAGAATGATGTCATTTTAGTTGATGTGTGATAGGTGGAATTATACCACCACTCAGCAAGGTGCATCCATTCAAACCATTTATTTTGTTTGTCGGAGATAAAACAGGACCGGTTTCCTAGTTTATTGACAAATTTTGTTTGAACATCTATTTGAGGGTGATAAGATGAGCTCATATTAAGTGACGTCCCGATTTGTTTGCAAATTCTCTCCAAAAATTCCCCTTAAATTTGGCATCTCTATCACCAATAATAACCTTAGGGAACCCATGCAATTTGTAAATATTTTTACAGAATATTTACAAACTACATTGTTTGTTTTCTTTGGTCTGTTTTTCCTTACTCCAATATGAAGTGTCCATACTACTTAGTTAGCTACATCTACTACTACTAATATTTATCTTTTATGTCGGATATGGGTAGTCCTGATAATTGCATTGGAAATTTCTTTCCATTTTTGGAAATGTGTGTGTGTGATTGGAATTATTTAGGGAATGAGCATTTTCATTCTGTTCCTTTGATAAAGATCTGTCACTTTATATTTCAGATATCTACACTCACCTTTCAAACAATTTTATTGCATTATGGTATGTTTTGAAAAATCCCTATGACCTGAGTTGGAGCCAATCATGAGATTCTTGAAGAAACCTGGTTTTAAATCTTGAGTTAGTATTTAAGTAGATTATCCCTTTATAACATAAGATGTTGTTTTTCCATTCGAACTTAGGATATTGATTTAAATTGTTGATTATAGAGAAAGTCTTTGGGTTTTTTGCATACTCGGTTCGGTTTTCATCCAAACATTATGGAATGGCTATTGATATTGCAAAAACTTGTGTTTCTTCATATTTTTCGGGATAGGGCATCGATCCACGCGATGTTGTCTTTTCCTCTTTTATGTAGGATTTCCATACCAAACATGGCAATTTTCTCTATCCACTTTTATTTATTCGGTTATTAATCTTTTTGTGACAAGTACTGGAGACTGTTATGGTATATGCGTATCAAGAACTTACTTCCCAATAGATATTAAGCCATTTTGTTAATGCATGCATTATGGCAAGCATTTCCTTATTTGTAAGTGGATTGTAAGCATTACGTTTGGTTTAATTTCCTTCTCTCAAAGCTATTGTGTGCCCATCTTGCATCATCGCTCCCAATTCCAAAACTTGGCATCACATTTGATGATGAAAGGTTTGGAGAAGTCAAATGTTGCTAATACCGGGGTTGTGGACATAATGTTTTTAAGTTTTCAAAACATTTTGTGCTTCCAAATTCCATTGGAAAGAGTTTTCTTAAGGAGATTTTTTAGAGAGTAGTTCGTAGGCATAATTTTTTATGAATATTCGATAGTATCCTGCCAATCATATAAACCCTCTTAACTTGGATATGTTTTGGGTTTAGGCCATTATTCTGTGATTATACTGATTTCTTAGGGAATTGCTGCCAATCCTTTTTTGGATATGATGTGTCCAAGGTGCTCTACTTCCTCCTTGCCAAATGTACATTTGGCATATAATTGATTTTCTTCCATAAGAGATAACACTTGTCCCAAACGTTTCATATGCTCCTCCATGTTTTACTGTACACTAAGATATCATCAGAAAACCAAGACATGTTCCGTAAGTATGGGTGAAATAATTCATTCATTGTCACTTGGAAATTGACAGGGGCATTGGTTAGCTGTAAAGGCATCACATTGAATTTGTAGTGTCCTTTGTGTGTGTGGAAGGAAATTTTAGTTACATATTATAGTCTGAATCTAATCTGATAGTGCCTGGATCTTAAATCAAGTTTTGAAAATATCTTGCTTAGTGAAAGATCATCCAACATTTCATCAATAAAAAAAAATACATAAAAAAAAAAAATTGTTATTTTGTTTAGCCCTCAATAATCTTTGCATAATCTGAAAGATCCATCTTTCTTTCCAACTAACACTACAAGAGTTGCATATGGACTTCTGCTTTTATTGGTGGTATCACATTTTAATAAGTCTTGGACTAATCTTTCTATTTTTTTGTTTTGTGAGGAAGTGATGAGGGTTATGTATGGTCTAACCTTGACTAGGCTTGATCTTGGTTTAACTTCCAATTATATGTTCAATTCTTCTTTGAGGTGGTACTCCATGGGAAGTTCATGAAATACCTTCTTATGTTTTGAATTAGATCTTGGTGATAGATATTCACGGAGTCATCATGTTACGATTCTTGTATTTCTATGTTGTGTGGCATTGGATGAAATTATCGTTGCTCCTTTGAATCATTTTTCCATTTATTGTGGCTTATTTAACTGTGTTTGTGGAGGTTGAAAACCATCTAATTTATAACTTTTCCCTTGCCATTTTAATTGGATGAAATGTTCACGGTGATTGACTGAATATGTGCCCAAGGTTTGTAACCATTGGACTCCTAAAAACACATCTACTCCTCCCAGAGGGACAGTGTAGATTTTTGATTCCAAATTGAAATCTTGGCTTTGGAGTTTCACCTTATGGCATTTCAGGCATTTCCAATTTTTTGTGGATGCGCGAAACCATTAATTTCATGTTTGGGACTGGATATGCAAATAATTTGAGTTTCCTTGCGATCTTGATATTGAGGAAATTGTGGGTACTTCTAGTGTCGATTAGTATGGTGACATTATCCCATTTTATATGTCCTTTTAATTTAAGAGTTTGTGGTTGGGTAATGCATGTGATGGCTGCGAGTGATATTCTTTGTGTGTTGTCTTCTATGAGCTCTAAAGGTGTCATTTGGAAATTTTCCATTTCTTCATTTATTGATTATGACGAGTTTGATTCATCGTCTTTTTCTGCTTCACAAAGTGTACAATTTTGCTGAGTTATATTCGATCTCACACCTATGTCTTGGGTCCATTTCTCTCCACATCGTTTACATTTTCTTTATTTTATCCTTTGGGACTCTAAACTTGTTCTTATGTCTTCACATAGATTGGGTGGTATGAATTTGTCATTTCACGTGGTCTGAGGTACACTCCTTCTAGAGTAAACCTTGTTGAATCTTGATTGACCTTCTAGTTTTTTCTTACGTGGCTTTTGCCTTGCACATTGTTATTTCTCTGAAAGTAGTAACCTCATCTTAATTCATCTTGGATATGTGGTTTTGAGACCACCTATGTAAGACCAGAGTAATTGATCATCGGATAGTCCAAATACTTGGGTGGCAAGGGATTCCCATTGATGCGTAAATTAATATATGCTACCTTTTTTTTGTAATTTGGTGAGTTTTGAAAAAATTTGTTTTTCCGAGATGACCTGGAATCTTTAAAAAATCATTTTTGAAAGAATTCTAATTATATATTTCGAATTCTTCCTTTCCATCATACATACCAATTGTATGCAGTGCTTTCGAGGTACATGGATGTATATTTGACCTTTTCTTCATCGGATGTAATATTATATATATGAAAATATTCTTCATTTTTGTTAAACCAAACCACACATTGGTTATCGCCTCCATTTTATTTTGATAGTTCAATTTTGGCTTTGGGAGGATAAATTATTAAGGGTTGATGTTGTGATATGAGTTGGGAATTTGAATTGTAGGGAGGGTGGTGGTGGCGGTGGTATTGGGAGTGATGTGTTAGATATGAGTCATAGTTTGAAATGGTTGGGTGGCTTGTTGGTGCCCCTGGCATTTAATTAACTTTAAAATCTCAATAAGTTTTTCTTCCTGATGTTGCGTCATCACAACCAGCCACTTTTGCAAAACATCATTTATTTCTCGTTTAAATTTTAAACCTCTCTGTGGAGTTAATCCCGATTTCTTGAAATATATTGTCTTTAAGATCTTGTTTAGATTATCCATGCCTTTTTATAATTCGATTCTGACTTCCGTTGAATTTTTTTCTTTAAGATTATGGGTCAGCTCTTGTTTCAATGCCTCATTGTTGAGCCCTATTTATTCTAGTAACTCATCGTGAGTTTTGTATTGACTTTTAGTGATTTCTAATGCACTTCTCTTGGTCTATTTTTTCTATTTTTCGCTTTGAGTTTGGAATATATATATAATTAATGTGGGCCTTGTAATGGAGGGTACAACTATTTAGAGTATGGGTGTGTGTGGAAGGATGTGTGCAAGCTGCAGAGAGTGGAGGTTGTGGGAGAGTGGAGAGTGTATGGTGGGTGAATGGGAGTGAAGCATGGGAGAATGGGGGTATGGTGATTGAATGATGAGGATGGTGGATAGGAGAGAGGGTGATGGGAGTCTGTGAATGGGACCTGGTGTGAGATAATGGGGAGGTGAAGGGTCTGAGAAGAAGGAGTGAAAGCATTGGGAATGATGAATGGAGGGCCCATGAGACTACGGGAGAATGGGAAGGGGTGGAGGTCTGGGGGGAGGGGGTGAAATACAGGAATGAAATGGGATGCGGTGTGGGGGAGAATGGGAGGGTGGAAGTGCGTGGGGAGAGAGGGGGTGGGCCAGGCTATGTGGGAGGCGGGTGGGAGCAGGTCAGCAGGGGAAGTGAGGGAGAGCCACAGAGGGAGTTGAGAAGAGTTACAAAGGGGAGTGGGAGAAGGGGAAGTTTACAGGGAGGGTGGGAAGGTATCTGGGATTTAGAGGCTGTGGGGTTAGTTATGGGATGGTGGGAAGGGCTGCGGTGAGGGAGAATGTGTGTGGGAGTGTGGGAGAAGCAGAGGCGTGGTGAGGAAAAATGTGGGGTGTGGTGAATGATTGTGATACGAGGGAGCGACTAGCTCTGATACCAATCGAGCTTAGAACTCAAAGAGATAAGATTAAGACAAGATAATAGTAAAAAAATATATATAATGAAAAAATTCTTTTAATGGATGAATATTACGTATGAGCCCGTATATAATGGCCCTATGATGACATGGAGGGTCATGACCTTTGGTCATGACTTTGGATATTGTTTAAATTATAATTTATTATCTTATTTGTTATTATTTTATATATAACAACAATTTCCCTTAACCTAGAGTTGTGCTTACAATTTAGGGGTGGTTAGGCCCAAGTTCAAATTCCTCCCTTAACGGAGAGTTGTGTTTACAATTTCTCTTAACCTTAACCTTTCCCTTAACGGAGAGTTGTGTCTACAATTTCCCTTAACCTAGAGTTGTGCGTACAATTTCTGCAGTGGTTATAGTAGCAGACATGGTCGATGAAAAGGATTACCGATCAAATACTTAGACAGGCTCGATAAAAGGCTTACCGATCAAAGGCCTACCAAGTTACAAATTCAACTCAGCTAGTTACTGATTATGGATTCAACTCAGCTGATATTAAAAAAAATACATTGAGCTGATATTAAAAAAGAAAAAGAAAGCGGGCCATATGATCACACACAACAACAAGCTCTAAGTAAATATATTTTGAATTAGTCATAGTAAACACTTAAAATAATATATATATTGAATTAGTCAACAAAACATAAAATAATAGGCTATGATCACAGTGAGTGGGCCTAATGGTTAGAACATGTGTTTCATCCTAAGAAATCACAAGTTCAAATCAAGGAGTGTAAGGGGTATGCATATGTGGTAGACTTTACCAATAAAAATGTTAGGCGAAGGGGGTACAGAAAAACGTTTTTATCAGTGTTAAAGAATACAAATACTTGTTGAATGTAATCAATCCGGGGTTGCACTCGTTATGCTGCAGTACTTATTTTCAATTGAAGATACAATTCAAAGAAGTGGCCAAGATGGTGGAGTATAGGTAGGTTTTGAAGACAACGATCTGCCTGAGAGTCCCTCCTGGGAGGGGTATCCACGCTTCCTCAGATTCTCTCTAACCTTGTAAAGTGACAGCACTTGAAAATCAAGAGTATGGTTCTAAGAATGAACCGTTGAATGTATGACGACTGCATGAATTATATTCTTGGAGGCTGAAAGGGGATTTCATTATTCTCAGCTTTCAAGTTGCTCTCTATCTGTTACTTCAGCGCCATAACTCCGTTGATATAACCGATTGAGGCCTCTATAATGGAACCACAATTCTCAAAGCTGCATGGATCAGACAGCTCGGCTTGGAGGTGAGATATTACGTTGACGGTCCTGTGACTGTAATAATCACTTGCATTTCCCGTTTCCAGGACCTTTATGCAGCTGCCACTCATCGTGCTCGTGCTCAGTCTCAGACCAGCTTATCTCTAATAGCATAGAGCCCATATGGAAAAGAAACAGAGTGAACGGCCATGCTAGGATAAATTGGCCATGGACGTTATATTTTTGAGGCCATAGATCGGGGCAAAGAGAAAATAAAGGGAACATATAAGGATTAAAAATACAAAGTATGTACTTATTTGGAAGATTATTGATAACAAATGGAACAACCAACTCCATTAGCCTACATGATTGAACATTTCTTGAACACAAGGTATCATTACAAAGCTCCGTTAGGAGAAGATGAACTTGGGAGGTCAAAGATGGATTATACACATGCATAGAGTGTGTGGTCCTATTGACAAGCAGAAAAATCCTTCTTATAACAGGGGATCATCCTCCGATCAAGGTACCAATTAGGCCTATATTCGTTTGGTGTGATGATGTCCACAGATATGCTTCTCAAAATGAAACTTCCATTAAAGCTTTCATCCTAAATGGAGTCCTATTTAATTATGCAAATGCAATCTTATATCTAATCTTAATCTAACAATGATAAATAGATTGATCACAAGTAATAATAAATAGATTGATCACAAGCATGTAATTCATTACTAGAAAACAAGAAGAAATTCATTACTCTCCATCATAAACTACATTGACATATTCAAATAACGTGAATGAGAAGAAATTCTACATATAGATGATATTAGAACATGTTCCTGCAATCAAATTCACAACTAGATCATCATATTTCATCAAACATTTTCAATAATGAATAGAAATTGATAAAATAATTGACAGAAATGCACAGTAAGATAAATTGGTCATGAATTAGCTTTTACTTGTGTTAAATCTTCATAAATAGTACTTGAGTACCATATCCAAGAAAAAACCATCAACCTTCAAACCTTTATTTTAAACTTGATAAAAATATGCGATTATTAATTTCAAAATTTAAAACCACCGGGTTTCAATCCTTCCTTTAACCTTATTTGAAGTGTACAAGTTCCAATTGAGTTTTCAAATACGAGGGTATTCAAATACAATAATAGTATACATGCTTGATTACAAAGTTTCCAACCCCTTAGCAAGAATTCCTGATAGAAACAACTCCTCCCACTAGACAAAACCCCTTTCCTTTCCTTAGATAAAAATATGCAAGAAAAATACAAAGGATTTCAAACTCTTCCTTCCCCTCAACCTAATAGAAATATAGAAGTAGAAACTCCGAAGTCCCAGCCTCCTGGAAAAAAATTCGACTCATTTGGCTAGAAGCTGAGTTAGCTTTGTCCTTTTCTTAAACATTGCTGTACATTTTTTTCTTCTAATTATTCCATGTGTGGCGAACACTGTAAGTTCTTTGTTTCTTCTTTTTAGAATGGAGTAGAGAATAATGAGAGAAATATAGTTTCATCAATTACATGGAACAGTCTACTTTTTCAACCAAAGGTCCTCCAACTGAGGAACAAATCAAAACTTCAGTGCACATGTGACTCCTCCTTGATTTGGGACGACATGTGCTTTTAACTTGCCTTTCAAACAAATTCCTTTTGCTTTAAAATTACTTCTACATCTGTGTTTTTCTCAATCACACCATTTACGAATTTAAAACATATAAAACAAAGTAAAGAAATGAAAATCAATATAAAATAAAGAATATAATAAATATGGAAATTCATTCTTGTTACTAAAAAGAACAAATAGAATAAGTTCCTATCATCTTATAAAAAATAAAAGTATAACAATTAAAACTTTAAAATATTCTCATAATCTTCACATAGCAAATTTGTGGCCCTTTTTATTTCAAATTTTCTGTGCATTTTCTTGTTAATCTATCAAAACTATTTTAAAATGTTCCTCTGTAGTCTTGTATCTTTCCAGACTGTTCTTGTAGGTGGCCTTCTAAAGCTGAAGGTGTGACCACAGAGTTAGCCTCAACAATTAGTTTTTAGTTTAATTATGGACAAATTTCTATGAGTTTATATTTATCCCACATGCATTGGGAAAAGTAGTTTATTGGGTTTATTGTATTTTTTACCCATAGAAATTTGAATGCGAAGCTACATGAATAATGGAATATGAATCCCCTGCGAAGCTACATGAATAATGGAATATGAATCCCCTGCTAATATTTTTACTACAAGTACATGCATATCCAGGACCCAACAAATTGGGGACATCTGACATCTGGGAGAACCAAAAAATGTCACAAGTGTGAAACCTTTGGATCCCCGGATGTGATCTCCTAAAAATACAGAATCCCCTAAAAATCCATAAATCTATAAAAATATGAGATCTCCTAAAAATTTGAACATCCAGTCCATCCGACATTTGATCCATTCGGGCATCCGGGCCCTCCAAGAGACATCAAATAGACTATTCCCCGGATCCAGATACAGTGACCTATCCACTGAGCATGCCATGTCACTTTCCCTGTCAACATGCCATGTCATATGCCCTGTTAGTATGCCACATCATTTTCCACGTGGATCTAGAGGATAGGTCATTTTCCACACGGATCTAGAGGATAGGTCCTCTGCCACGTCATTTGAATACAACAATAATACAAAACTTCCAAGGGCCATAAATTTGTGTTCAGGACCTAACCTCCCTAACCCCTCACATAAGTAGAATAATATATTTTCCATGTAATAAAGGCCAACATTAGTTAATAAGGCCTATTTAATAATGTGAACAAATCTAATGTAAGAAGACTTACTAGAAGCCTCCGCTTCTAGAAAGATCTTCCTCTAGAATGTCTTTAGAAGATAGAATTAATATAAATAGGAGTAGAAGGCATGATAAATCCTTGTCTTGAGAATTATTTTAATAGAGCGTTGCTCTACTGGAGGTTTTGCCCTCGAAGAGACAAGTGAACTTGGATTTTCAATAAAGGTATCATTGTTGGTTTTGTTATTCTCTATATTTTGTTGTTCCACTGGTATTTGTTGCAATATTTTTGTTTCTGCTTATTATAATACATATGGTACCTTAAAAGTGGTATCAAAGAACTTTCCTCTGTAGAAATTGTGGGATTTTTTTTTCACGGTAGAGACGTGTACTATTGGCATCTTTAAAACACAAAGATTGGAAAGAGGCTTGAAAAAGAGTCTTGTGAGTTGATGGAGGTTGCCAAAGGTTATGTTGTACCTGCAAACCAATGTTAGAACTGTCCGGAACAAGTTAATTTATGAAGATTTAAGCCTCAGACTAAAGGGGAATCAACAAGAAACTTTATTGTCCCAAAAATGCAACAGTATGAAAATATATATATCAGCAATAAATAATTTATGACAACTGCAACATTAACCATCAAAATCAAGTGCAAGATGTTGGAAATAAAGCTAACAAGAAGTAAATAATTTTACAATGATTAGAGAAAGACTTTGATAGTACTTAGAGAGTTGTTACTAAGTGTTATCAAAAATATTTGTAACACCCTTTTGTCTATAGAAAATTTTTGCTACAACAACAAGTTCTATCCACTAAAATCAACAATTAAACCACCTAAACAATAGCTTGTAACTAGTAGAACAATTACCAAGGCATACAAGTGAATTTCAATGATAGAAGAGTGAGTAAAAAAATGAAAGAGGATAAGTTTGTTGCAACCCTATTAGTTGTAGCTTAAAGTTTATTGAAATAACTAAACCACTTGACTAATCAAGACTCCCTTAGGGAACAATGTAGCTTAAAACATGTAAAATCAAATTCCAAACTTAAACAATTCAATCTCCTTGATATCATGTTTATCAATGCACAATATTCAATCTCCAATGCAAAATAATTAGTGGCTTATATATTGGGTTATGGGGTCTCTTGTTTATGAACTAGGGTTTATTACTTCTCTAGGGGTGTAATCCATTTTACTCCCTAGAGAAAACAAACATTAGCAAGGTAAATCTACAAGGGTGTAAGCCATTTTAATCCTTGTAGCAACCTTTGCAAAATATCCATTTCAATGAAAACAAAGATAGATCTTGATGGAGGGTGTATGCCCTTATACTACTCTAAGGGTTTTGAAAAATTAACCTTGAAATCAAGAAGAAAAACATACAATTATATAAATTTCGTACCAAATCCAAGAGATAACATGAATAACCCTTATCAAGAATATTGCACCACAATTGTCAAGAAACAAGCATCAAGATATAGAGTTATCCTTTTTCATCCAATTGACAAGTATTCCATCTAAAATGTACCAAAGAAGAGAGAGATAGAAGTTCCCAAGTAAGGCGAAAATTTCATCCAAAAATGTTATGTAATTCTCAAAACATGATAATAAAATGAAAGTGAGATGACCTTTATTTATACAAGGTCATCTAAACCTAGTTTGTCCACTTTAAATGTCAACAACAAAACAAAGAGGGTCAACCCTCTAATTTTCTTTTACATTTTGTAAATATGAAAATAACATAAAATTAAAATCCCTAAAGGGTGATGTCATGCCCTAGAAGGGTGACGCTAGGCCTCAAAATGAGACGTTGAGCCTCCAAGTGAAGATCGTTTGGCCTCCAAAGGCCATGTTTCATCTCGTCATGTGCTAGAGTGTATGTAATGGATCTTCATCCATCAAACCACATCACCTAACCTTTGGAACCATCAAAACCCCATCATCCAAGGTGACGTCAAGGGCCAAGGTGTGACGTCTTAGGCCTCTAAAGGCCAACATTCAAGTGTAGGAGGTCTCAGTGTCATCCTCTCATGTTGTTCACGTGCCTATGAAGGAAATGCCTATTATCTCAAGTGTGTAATGGCTTTGGGGTCCTCTACCCATCCTGTGGGGCATGACATCCATCCTTGGGTTTTTCAACCCCCCATGAAGGTAAAAAAGGCACAATCCTCCATGGAATAGCTCTTCACCTATCAAGGCCTTGCAAAGACAAACAAGTATGCCCTCCAAGGGTTCAAAAGTCACATGTATCATGGCAAATAATCCATATTTAATAAAAGAACTACCCAAACATGTGCATTAAATCCCCCCCTTTAAAATTAAACAAATTCTCAAAGACCTTATACAACTTGCCAAATTTAAGTATGGGAGGGTTTTCATGGTGCCTTATTGGGTAGATCAATCCCCCAAATCAAGGAGTGTTTCCCAAGAATAACCTCTCTAATTCATCTAGTGAATATGAGGTGGATGGGGGTGTGACTTTTGGGCATGGGGTTTCTTGACATACAAAATCTCATATTGCCTCATTTATTGGTGCCTTCGTAGAGGGTGTGCTACATCATCGTTTGCAATGCAACATTTTTCCAAGGCCTTTATTTTCCATTAATTTATTATGGTCCAAAACATTGAGTGCTATGTGCAATTGAAAGCAAGGAGCACCACAATGCCACTTGGAGATAAGAAATCATTGATTTCCATGTGCAAGGAAAGTAAAAGGCACAACAAATTCATTCCCTCAACAAGCAGGGTATTTATTGAATTATGTGTTTTCTTTTTTACATGTCCTTGAATTTTTTGTGGAGAAGCATTTCATTTCTCTCAGGACCTTAGGGCGAGAATCTAGAGGGATAATTCATGGATTTTAACTTTTTCTAGCTACAACACCTCTAGGCCTTTAGCTCCTTCTTCCCATGAAATGTGTTACAAGCCCTTCTTGGGGTCAATGAGCCCCAAAACCCAAAATATGAGGAAGCGAAAGGGAAGAAGTGTGGAAAGTGTTAAGTATGTGCATGAATGGTACGATAACCCTTCAAGGAGACCCCTTAGTATCAACCCTTTTCCCGAGGGTGACCCACTTACTAGGAAACCATGTCAACCACCAAGGTGAAATGAGGCAAAATGTGTAATTTCCAATCAAACGTTTTCATAATCAAGAAAGGACTCTTTGCAACATGCTAAATTGATTCAATTATTAAAATGACACTTACCAAGAGACCAAACTTGTTACCTCATGAAGCAAGACCTGTTGTCCTTTGTGGACCAAGCTGGTGTGTTGGACGCTGCTAGTGTCGATCAATGGTGATGTGTGGTGAGAGAAGGGGCTCTACCTTCTCATTTATCTCTCAACAGTCCATGTCTTTAACTGTTAGACCTCAAGACATCATCTCATTAGTTACCCCTAGCCTGGGGGGGTATCTTCTGGTTCCTACATGGAAAAATGTGATCGCCATAGAGTACCTGAGAACCTCAACTTCTCCTGGTAAGACCCGTGCCTACACATACTCAAGAAAAAATATTAGAGTATCGAGGGTTGGCTTGCTCACCCTTTATTCATATAATCAAAACTTAAAAAATTCAAATGTGAGAACTATTCATTAAAAATATTTTTTTTCATTTTTCAAAAACTTCTAACTAACATGTAATATGATTTCAAACAATTGCAATAAAACAACTATGAAAATAGAGAAACATGTAAAGAAAAATATCAAAGCAAATACAACTACACTAGGATGAACACACAAGATGCAAATTCAAGAAAGCAACATGACCTACCTACTTACCTGGGGCCTGAGGCCCATGTAGATAAAGTTCCAGGTGATGTTAGTGAAATCATACAACAAGTAAAACCACCTGCTCAACATCTTACCCAAGTTCTCCCCACTATGCTTAATTATACAATATATCAAGGACAAGTCAAGCATGCAATAATCATGAGCATAAATGAGCATGTGACAAATCATAGGAAGCAACTCATGGAGGTGGGTAGAAGGGAGAAAATCTTGCTGGAAAGACTAACCACAAGCTTGATCTACCCATATCTTAATAGGACTACCATATATGGACAATGACTCATCTTCATCCCGGTTTAGAATAACACTAGTTCCCGAAGGCTGAGATGAGATGAGAAATCCAAAAGAGAAACCATGATTTCCCAAGACATAAGATATGCGATAAGGAAAAAGATTAGGTCTAAAGAAATAATATTTATCCACATTCAAAACATATTGCTTATTTATCTGCGCATCCCTGCAAAAATCCCCAAGATGACAAAACTGCTTGTCGGTAGTATGAGTTTCCGATTTCTTTGGGCTGACCAAGTCCTTATGTTCATCAAAATTCGAACACAAAAAATATTGACCATATTCACCAAGTGATTATTCTAAGTGTTCAAAAGGATAATCCTCAAGGAAAGGTTGAAAATCCATATAGGTGTACTACAACCAATCATCCTTGGGTGGTCGAAAAACATTCGTGACCATATCATCATCATGTTTCCAAACATTAGAATCATATAAGCATGTAGACAAGCATTATGGAGGGAATAACTTATCATTCTTCACTTGAAAGCCACCCTCAATGTAATAAATGGGATCTCCATCAAAACTGGAACAACTAATATCCCATCCATGCCTCCCAACATGTATGAAATCATCAATATGTTGATCAATTGCGTCGGAGAGGTCCTCCATGAAATCATTTGCATCATTGAAACTAACCATTTCTTCATCTTTGTGTGCAGGGAAGAAAAAATCTTGAGTGGATTCAACTGGGTCTTTAACATGATGCATCTCATGGGAATGTTTTTCATCGAAGGGTTCTTCATCATTGAGGTTGTACTTTTTTTAGATCATAATTTTGAAGGATAGTGTTGTACTCTTCTCTTCTTTGCATGGAGAACCTAACCAAGAAATATTTATTATGGCAATGCTCTATTAACTTTTCAAAAAACTCATTTGTCTTCTTCTATGTTTTCCTTTATAGCCTCAAAAATTTCTTCTTCATCATCCTCAACTTTTTGTTCCCCAATTGGATTCTCAATAGGCCTTTGAAGAAGCACTTCCCTAAAATATTCAATAGGGTCCAAGGGAATACCTTGTTTCAAAAAAGGTATCTTCGTGGTCCTGAGCAGTATCTTCGAATTTCTGAGTTCTAGGGCCCCAATAATTAAGGAATTATTAGATAAGGACCATTTATGAATATATACTTTTAGGTTTGCAAGAATGTCTGATCAAGTCCCTTTGATTTTCCTCAAGCGACAAAAAAAATAACTGTACTACCACACCCTCATGTTCTTTACCCAAGAAACAAACAAATTCAATAAACTTGACAATATGTGCAACAATTGAAGACAGATCACCATCAAACTTCGAGAAATCATCCCACCATCTTGGTGGACATTTATTTGGATACTAATAAATAGACTCAATATCCAAAGCTTTGTATGCCTTATGAAAGCACCACATAGACATGCTTTCATTACTTAGGATAATACCTCAATGGAGTCGCCAAATAAACTTACATGAAGTTCATCAAAAATGAAAAGGGAACTTCTCTCAAATCGAGTCACCAGGAAAGCTATGGGAAAGGCTTCGGGATATCTTTCCAAGTGTCATTAAGGGTAAGAAAGGATTCAATATCCTCCCCGACAATGGCGCCAAAAATGTTATCGCACATATTGTAGTTTGGGAAAACCCCAACCCAAACACCAAGTGTGTCACACAACTAGGAACACCTGTCATTGTCACCTTAACAAATGTCCCCCTTGTTTTAGTGAAGGATAAATCCAACACAAGGGAGGCTTCCTGGGTGACCCTAGGGTGATTGTGATGGGAGATGGAAAGGGACCGAAAAAATCCCCTATAGGTTAAGGTAAAATATTGTAAAGAGGCTTGGTAAAGAGTCTTGTGAGTTGATGGAGGTTTCCAAAGGTTATGTACCTGCAAAACAATGTCAGACCTACCCGGAACAAGACAATTTATGAATATTTAAGCCTCAAACCAAAGGGGAATCAACAAGAAATCTTGTTTTCACAAAAATGCACCAGTATGGAAATGTTTATATCAACAATAAATAAGTTATAACAACTACAACATTAACCATCAAAATAAAGTGCAAGATGTTGGAAATAAAGCTAACAACAAGTAGATAATTTTCCAATGATTAGAGCAAGACTTTGATAACAATTAGAGGGTTGTTACTAGGTGTTATCAACAATATTTGCAACAACCTTATGGATGTAGAAAACTTTTGCTACAACAACAAGTTCTAGCCACTAAAATCAGCAAGTAAACCACCCAAACAATAGCTTATAACCAGTAGAACAATTACCAAGGCTTACAAGTGAATTCCAATGGTAAAAGAGTGAGTAAAAGAATGAAGGATAATTATTTTGTTGCAGCCCTATTGGTTGTAGCTTAAATTTCATTGCAACAACTAAATCACTTGGCTAATCAAGAAACCCTTAAGGCAGAATGTAGCTTAAAGAATGTAAAATAAAATTCCAAACTTAAACAATTCAATCTCCTTGATATCACATTTACCAATGCACAATATTCAATCTCCAATACAAAAAGATTAGTGCCTTATCTATTGGGTTATGGGGTCTATTTTTTATGATCTAGGGTTTATTACTTCTCTAGGGGTTTAAGACCTCTTACTCTTCTCTAGGGGTCTAAGACCTCTTACTCCCTAGAGAAAACAAACCTTAGCAAGGTAAATCTACAAGGGTGTAATCCCTTTTACTCCTTGTAGAAACCTTTGCAAAATAACCCTTTCAATGAAAACAAAGACATACCTTGATGGAGGTCCTATTGAGGGCATGCAACTTCTGGTCTTCTTTTTTA
>SNQJ01S0014208.1:73217-103225 GCA_010110895.2 Picea sitchensis
TAAACACAAAAGATTTAGATACATCTAGTTATAATTTGATATGAAAATGCAATAAAATAGATATCAACTTTTATTATCCTAGTAAATACAAAACCGTGTCATTGAATAATTTTACAATAATTATTTGTAAGATAAATTAGATATATCTTATCAACAGGAAAGACCTAGATACTCCTCACATTATATTTTAAATATGTAATGAGTTCAAAAACTAGATATGGTTACATTATTGTTAATGTAAACTTGTAAACATTGAGAGTTGTCTACTTTGATGTCAATTTAAATTCTCACATGAATTACAGTATTGTTATATCCAGGGAAAAATAATACGTCTTTCTCTTAAGAAGAAAACAAAGGTTTGTAGTCTACAAAACTTGGCCATGAGGGTTTGCAAGGTTGACTTCCCAACCGGATGAGAAAAGCCAACGAGTATTTTTATAAGTTTTTATATCCATACATGAAAAAAATTATTATTTTACTTAGTGATTTTTGTTGATTCCGAGTCAAACTCTTACTATAAGGCCTTGTTCAATTTTGTAACTATGGTTTCTACCTATTTCCATTCCCTCTAAGAAAATGTATATTTATTTCCACTGTAGGAAAATTGGTTTTTAAGGAAATGAGAATTCATTCTATAAATTTTAGTACGAAGATAAACTCTTTACAAGTTTAATCTAAATTTTCAACATTTTATTTTTTCACTTTATAATTATTGTTGTTTAACTTCTTTCATTGCCATTTTTTTAATTTGTAAAACGTGTTAAAAAAATAATTTTTCCTTGTTTCATTAAAAAGAAACAAGTCTTCTCATAATTTGTTGTTGTTTCATTAAAAAGAAAGAGAGCTTGTTTGTCTTTTTGTGGCCCCAACGAAAAACAAAGTACTCTACAAGTTGGGATGAGGTAGACCTTCACGTGAATGTCAGTAAAACACTTCCACTACTTTTCAAACTCTTTTCCCCTTGAGCGATTCAATGTTATGAACCTAACCTGGCATGATTTTTTTTTAAATGATATTGAAATTAAAAAAAAAAGTAAATATAACAATAGCAGTAATTTTAAGCTAAGTGTTCGGGCCAAGGAGAGGATAAAGGGGGGCTTGGGAAAGAGCATACGCTATCCGATCTTCGATATCTTTTGTGCTACTCTTCCCTTTCACTGTTACTCTTCCCACGGTTGCTTTGGCCACTTTTTTGAGTTGGTGATGTTGTTGACGTTGTACTTCTAGTTGAAAGTAGGAGCCGCCTAGCCTAACCATCCACAAAAGCCCGTGAATATATATGTTACGGTCTATGAGCCATCCGGTCTATGCAAGGGTATAACAAGTAATTGAGATATTCTTTATGCAACATTATTTGTACAATCCTCAGGAAAAAAACACTATCTGTACGAATGCATGGATAAGATGTTAAAGACAATTAAGTTGTGGATATCAAGTAAATCATCCCTTAGATAATTTATTGGTTACAATGGATGGGCTCACGTGATTGGAATTCAGTAGGCAGAATAAATTTGGATTTAGTTGAACCCACTGCTAGAAGGAAATCCAGTGTAAAGATGACACTCCCAAAACGAGGTCTCACATGCAAGTGGATTCGCATTGAAGTAATCATGATAGACTGGAGAAGATTCGTGGATGCAGAGCAAGAAATTTTCTCATATCATTCCAAATACAATATTTTAAAGAAGCAAAACCACCAGGTACTCTTTGACCATAGAGCTATACTGGCATACCAAGGAAATGATAAAATATGATATGTATTCTACCTTAGAGAAGATTATCCCCCCATTGAATGAATGGAATAGAAGAAGCACTACCACAATTCAATGAAAAATACTACATCTTACTACAAACCATCTAGCACTGAGAGCTCACTCCATAAGACAGGGATGAGGGAGAAATGGAAGACCGCCACTTTGGAGAGAACTCCCAACCCCTCATTTCCTTGATCAAGAAGAAGAATCCCAAAATGAATCTTAGGTTCCCTTCTATCTCTGTGGCCTCAATTTATATGTTTTATTTCTAGTTTGATCATAGCACAGGATTTAGCGGCTTGGGGCCAAGATATATCCAAGCCTATCATGTTTTTCCTCTGCTAAGATTTCATGGCCAGAGGATAAGATATACTCGGTATTTTTTTTCTTTTGTTTCTATTAGGATATAGTGGCCACGAGCAAGACACATGCAAATTTTTTCCAATTTTGTATTGTGATATTATTCAAGCCAATGTACTTGATAGACTATACAAAGGTTTCAATCTGAGGGTTTCTCCACTGGATTATCTGACAGCTTGCAAATATTGTGACCAATGGTATATATGAATAGATGAATTGCCACTTGTTAAAAGAAAAACATATCAGGTACATTAATTAATTCCAACCATGACATGTTCTAAACATAGTAACATTGTGGCAGATGGAAAAATGCACATTGGAATTAGAAGAACAAGTAAAATTAGTGTACAGTGGAATTAGAAGAACAAGTAAAAACATAGCTCACACAAAGTAAACACAGTCATAGTTTCAGAGGAATGAAAGCCCTTCAATTTTTGTTTTATTAAAAAGAAAAACATTGTGCACATACTCTCACCATATAAAGTTTAAAGTGCCAAGAGATGTAAAGTTGAGAATCTGAAATAGGAAATTACCTCTGCACGCATTCAAGTGGAATCAATAGTTGTCGTAGACATTATAGTAATTCTTGCTATTCTCATAACAGGGTTGTTAAAATAGTTGCAACTTTTTACAATAGAACTAGAGAAACCTTGACAAAAATTATAAACATTGCTTATTGTTCATTCAACAAATACTGTCAAAAATCCTTTGAATCCCATAACAAAGTTGTTAAAACAATTACAACTCTCTACATTAGAACTGTTATAGAGAAACTTTGGCAAAAACTATAAATATTGAAGACTGCCCATTCAACATATAAGATACTATGTCAAAAATCCTTCCAATCCACTCAACCAAAGAAACAAACAGAATCCACCTTGACAACTTGGACCTTTGCTTGATATAATAGCATTCCAACCTTAAAACAAAGGCCTTGAGATACTGTACAGTTATGAATGGATAGAGATTCCTAAAATTGTTGAAATAAAAACCGGGTAGTTTATCTAAGTATGTTAAGATGCCATTCTATCATGCCATCTCTAAGAAGAATCCTAGAAAGACATAAAGTATTCAAGCATGTTACATGCTAAAAAAAATGTATGTATAGTTGTACTTCTCATAGTCGACATTAACTAAAGTAAGTAAAGCATGGTTTCTTGATTGCAACATGAGATGGTTGTTCGTTGAATATACAACTTACCCGGAGAGACTTGCATGCATGTGAATACCATCATCCATTTATACTATAATCATATATGGAGGTTTTCTTTTATTTATACCAAGTTTTCCATGGCTGCCTAAGCCAAGGACAGATAAAGAATTGTTGAAATGCTAGTTTGAAATTGGGGAAACTGTATTTTTGATTGAATATATGTAGATTCAAATAACCAGAATTAATCCAAAATCTTAATTTGGAATTAGAAAATCCAAAACCCTTAATGTCAAAGACCTCGGTAAACGAACTTAGAACCAGAATTTTTAAAAAATTGGTAAGTAAAATTTAAAGGCGGCCTACACCTGAATTAAAAAAAAAAAAATCGACATTAAAGGCGACCTATACTTGAGTAAAATTTAAAAGAATCGACATTAATGGAAGCCTATACTGAACATATTGAGGGACAATATAAGTGAATTGGGAGGTGGTGATGTTGAAAAATTTAGAAGAGTAAAATTATTTCTAACTAACCTACCACAGTCTTTACAATTCGAACTAATACAATGATTTGACATTTGTTACCGCCAAAAGAATTATTAACTAGTCTTCTCATGCTATCATCTAACTCTGAGAAGTAGAAAGTTTTGTGAGGAGGCAATTACATTATTTTTAATGACTTCTTGATATTTTTACTTGATGAATTTTTGAATTAGGGTTTTACATATTTAATTTTGTATTAAGTTTGGATAACAATGTTTACATAGTCTTATGGTTTAATATGTTTATGGTAAAACTTATTCAACATGATTAAAAATGAATTAGGGTTTTACATATTTAATTTTGTATTAAGTTTGGATAACAATGTTTACATAGTCTTATGGTTTAATATGTTTATGGTAAAACTTATTCAACATGATTAAAAATAAATATAACCTGAGTGAACCTAATGGTTAAACACGTGTGTTTCCTCCTTGGAGGTCATGTGTTCAAATCCAGAGGGGATAGGGTACATAAGTTAGGTAGTCGGGTCGCTATTCGCTGGCCTGGACCAAGTGACAAACTGCGTAAAATCATTGATACATGTCGTTTAACGCGACGAAGGGGGGGCACTGAGAGATAGATTGAGGGGAGTACCGAGAGATAGATGGATTGAGGGATTGAGATCTAGATTTTCTCCTTCTACCCGCACAGTTACAACTCCTCCTTAGCACCGCTTCTCCCCACAAAGTCACCATCCCTCCATCGCACAGTCACCATTATAGACTAATCGTAGACTTTATTAGTCAAATCATTGTGCATATATATATATATATATATATATATATATATATATATATATATATATATATATATATATATATATATATATATATATATATATATATATATATTACTTTTTCTCCCAAACAATGGGGTTTTGCGATGAGGTTTGTCTATGCTTCCTAGCTTAGCCCTCTTATTGGTGACACATTTTCATATTGCCTTCAGAACAAGCTATTTTTTTGACGACCAAAACAAAAGCATCAAGATGGTGCTCGGTGACAAGTTTGTCCCCAAACATATCCCTTTCAATCACAACTCCCTTTCTAAATAACATAACAAGAACTGATTCTTCCATCTAATTCAAGAACTCCTGTTTGATTCTACGACTGTGGATTGTTAAACATGGCGTGGGTGATGCGCACAATTCTTCCTAAGTGTTTCCTGTAGCTGTCGCAAAAGTATTTCCTGTTTGTGGCGTCTGCAATGAAAAGATAAAGATAAAGAGGGATTAATTTTATCCACTTTGCGAATATGTTTGTGTTTCTTTGGAACAATACGTAACAAGGGACAGATCAGTTGCGGTACCACTTGATTCTGATTCCACGAACATGGAAGCCACAAATCTTGACCACTGTGTGGCTCCATCACAATTCTGCCTGGACACTGCACGAACCTACTGTAATACACTATCATTGCAATATACTATATAACCTACTATGAGATTAGTTTAAGATTCAATCAAAAAAATAGGAGATAGGAGGATTAGAGTTTGTATTTGCAATTGGCTAAAAGGGACAACAGGTGGTTTGCAAGATGCGGGATGAAAGAATTCAATGAAGTCGCGCCAGAAAATAAAATGCCATTTATTATATTATAATATTTAGGTTTATAAGTTTTATAATATTCTTCCTCTACACATCTCCCCACTCACTGACTCCAAACTATCCACGTGTCTCCTCTCACTCGTCGACTCCAAACTATTGAATAGGCCGCGACTTCCAGGTTTTTTCTGTCTAGCTTTAGACCTACATTCACACAATCTCATACAGTCTACAAGATAGAGTCTACAGTCTACACTCATACAGTCTACAATATACAACCTATAGTTTACAATTTTAGAGTGTGTGTATAGGAGTTGTGGCAATGCGGAAAAAGTGGATTCAAAAAACAACATGGATTTGACGCGACCATACTCTATTTCCTTCTCAATAGGTGGGATTAGAGAAATAAGTTAGTGTGTTTTCAAAGTTACTGAAGTTGGGGTGCGACCATTGATCCCACCTACTCAATATGGTCGACCATCAATGAGTATGAATTCCTCCCATGATTCTCAAAACTTATATACTACTCTATTCAATTAAATATCTATGTTATCATAGAAGAGGGTCAAGTGATTCTCATGATTAAGTTAGCTTCAAACCCATTGGATAACAAACGTACATGTCAACTCAATAAATTGTATACCAATAAATACTTATTAGAATATAAAACAAGCAGATTCATATATATATGTGTGTGTGTGTGTGTTTCCTTAATGTAAAAACAAAGTATACTGTGATTAATTTCATGGATAAAGTCTATGAACTTTTTTTCCAACTGGAAAATTTCTCTATTATACATATTATATAATTTTTGTTCTGAACACGGGGTTATAGTCGCAGCAAAGAAGATTTAATAACTTTCCCCTTTTGTGGTCTTTCAACCAACAATGTGAGAGATTTATAAAATGGAAGAGGCGACAAGGAGAAATTTCATGAGAGAAAAAACTACCTGGAGACTGAAAATTCAGGATTGTCAAGAGGATATTTTTCGGAAGACAAGTAGTGACCTGAGATCATAATGAAATCCTGCTTTCATTACAAGAAAGTCCGCTGAGGAGGGAGGAAGAAATAATTGATCTTAGCACATAGATAGAAATAGAGGAGGGCCCTCATGGCCATCTATCTAGAGATGGTATGATATGATTCCTACTTTTTCTTGGAGCGTTGCCTCTGAGAGATGATCAATAGATTTGTTGTGCTCGCGATAAATGTGATTGTAACAATTTTTTTTGAAAGTTGGCTATAGTAGTCTAATTCTGTCCTTCCAAGCCAAGAGAGAGATAGTTTAGAGTTCTCCCCTGCCGCTCAACCACTCAATGAAAATTCTGGAATCCCTAAGTACCTAAAGGGTTTCTA
Organism: Picea sitchensis; assembly: GCA_010110895.2. Taxonomy (NCBI): domain Eukaryota; kingdom Viridiplantae; phylum Streptophyta; class Pinopsida; order Pinales; family Pinaceae; genus Picea; species Picea sitchensis. Next base: position 79,928 of record SNQJ01S0014208.1, read on the forward strand.
TGTAGAGTCTGGAGGCTAAGTAAAGTGTGGCCCATGCACCCAAAAGTTCTGCCTTGGTATTGGTTCCCGGGCCACAGTTGAAAGTCCATTTGTAGAAGGTGTTATGTGTGATTTTAATTAATCCTCCAGCTCCACTATGTGACCCATTTGAGAGCGTTGCTCCATCAAACCATGTTGTAGTGATGTCATCTAGATCAGGTATCATCAATGTGCATTGTAGTCTTGGCTTGGTGGCAAGAGTATCATTCCAATAATTGAAGATGCCAAGTGCTTTGTAAGCTGCATCACTTGTAGATGGAGTCCCATTGTCAAAAATGGTGTTGTTTCTTTCAAGCCAAATCGTCCAGCAGATAAAGTAAAAGCATGCGATTCTTTAATATGTAAGTAAAGTAATTTATCAATGACTACATGAATCATAATCATCTAGGGTGGTCCATATGTTATATGTGGTCACTTGATATAAAGACTACTTGAGCCAGGGACATATAAAGAATTGTTGAAATGCTAGTTTGAAATTGGGGAAAATGTAATTTTGATTGAATATATGTAGATTCAAAGAACCAAAATTAATCCAAAATCTTAATTTGGAATTAGAAAATCCAAAACCCTTAATGTCAAAGACCTCGGTAAACGAACTTAGAACTAGAATTTTTAAAAAATTGGTAAGTAAAATTTAAATGCGGCCTATACCTGAACAAAATTTCAAAAAAATCTACATTAAGTAAAGTAAGTAAAACATGTGTTTCTTTAATAAGTAAGTAAAGTGTATTAAAGATCAAGGGATGGTTTCTTATCATATTAAAGATCAAGGGATAGTCAACACTTCTCATAATTTGTTGATAATATAATAAGCCCTTTTTAAAAACAAGTGCATTGGTAAAACTTGTTAAAAAAAGGCGTTGTCTAAACACTAGACTTTTTAACCATTTCAGCGAAAGCTAGCCAAATAAATCTTGGTGAAATCACCATTTTCTGTTATTTAAATTACATTTTTAATTGCATAAATGGATTAACATTGTGGAAAACTCATAAAAAAAAATAGACTCTTCCTTGTTTCATTAAGAAGAGTCAACTCTTCTCATAATTTGTTGATAATATAATAATCCCTTTTTAAAAAGAAGTATTTTTAAAAACAATTTTTTAAAAATAGTTATTGATTGCTCACATTTTTAAATGGATTTATTATTTTTATTAATATTTTTTATAAAATAGATATGTACATAATTATTTAATCTTCACCTTGTTTATAATGCAAATGAACATTTTCCCCTTTCCTTCAAACTCGAGTATAAGTTTGTTGCAGTACAGATTCAAATAGTAGAGTAAGCTAATCATGTCCATTATCATTAATAGTAAGTTGTATTGTGAGCTTGGAGACAACATGGACCACAAGTCATCATTGATTAAAAATTGTTAATGAAAAATGAGTATCTCATTATGTATGTTAAGAGAATTGGTGTATGCTAAATTGGCAAGTACAATAAAGTGGTTTTAAGTTTTTATTTGTCATATTGACATGTATAAATATGATTTAATTATGAGGATTGACACCATAAGTGCAATAACTTCACAAAAAAATATTTTGTAAATAACTCAATTTAATTCTTTATTTTTATATTTTTCAAACAAATAAATGTTGAATTTATGAGGCTTTGCAACATAAACACAAAATAATTACATATAATTATTTTGCAACTAACTTAATTCATTTTTTTATTTTATATAAGCAGATAAATGTTGAGGTTTCATTTATGAGGTTCTGCACCATAAACAAAACAAATTCACAAATGATTATTTTGCAAATAATCAAATTCAGTTATTTGTTTGTTATATTATTCAAACAAGTAAATACTCACCACCAATGACATAAATATTTATTTTGAAAATATCTAAATTTAATTATTTTCTTTATATATTATGGTCACTTCAAATAAATGTTCATTACAAAATTATTCTTAACAAATAATTAAAGCTAATCATTTTAAATTTATTTAAGATTACAAAGGTAGTGATAAAAGTGTTTCGAATTGAGATTTGATATTTTTATTAATTTAAACAATTACTTTATGGATATTGTGTCATTATTAGGTTTTAGGTATTAGGTATGGATCTCACAATTGTGGACATGGTCGAGGGAGAAAACATATTACTTAGGCCTTAAAAGAAGCTTTTAGGAATCCTACCAAGAAAGATACATCAAACCACCACACGTATTCCTATGGGTATTCTTAACTTCTATGTATGGACATTGACATCGTAACTAAGTTTTGATCACTACAAATAGGCATAGGGGCCCTCGAAATGTTTGAAGAAAAAAACATAGATCGTAAGTAGTAAATGAAGCTTCTAGGAATCCATAACCAAGAATGATGCTTTGAACCAACACATATGACCTCTCAAGAGGATACTTGGCCTTAGAATAAGGATAGGGGTGAATTCTGAAGAAATATCACTACTTGTGGATCTTATGGCCCTAGACATGATTAAGGGAGGAAGCTCAGGCCTTGGACCTTAAAGGAAGCCTTTATGCTTCTAGGATCAAGAAAGATACCTCAAACCATCACATAAGATCTCTTGAGGGTATCATTGGCCTAAGAGTGGGCATATCGATACCATTAGGAGGTTCTAAGAAGTATACATGGGAACATTTTACTACTTTTTAGGAACATTTTTCAATACCTATGACTTTCCTCGTTCTCGTGATAAGTTTGTTTCTTTTGTCGTTGCATGTCCAAATATGTTGATTCACCCAATTTCACACAAAGGTTGTATAGGCTTCATTAGATGCATTAAATGTACCTGCAACTAAGAATGGGGATCTAAATCATTGGTCCAAAACTTTGACCATTTACTACTTGTGGCTACATCAAATCCTCCCCAAAACAAAATCTCATAGTATTTAAACAAAGTAACCACATCAATTCACTTTAGTGTTTCCTTTCCCCTGTTATTTGTTCATAATATTTTATTAAGAGTGTTTTCACCAAGAGCCATGGAAAATAAGAGAACAAAAGGAAAACAAAATGAAAAGAGATCTCAGTCCTTTTAAAATGGAGGTGAAATTTACCTTGAGATATATATGAATTGCTTTGTAGCATTGATCATGCGAAAGGTGAGCTCATGACGGTATCGTATGAATGAGATCCAGATATATAGATGGAGAAAGCATGGGATCAGAGGTTTTCATCCCATACCTTTGTAACGATAGAAACACGGGGATTCGTATTGCAAAAGCGACCTTTAGTCCCTTCGTTGAAGAAGGCATATTCTAAATCCTCCCTGCCCATGCAAATATTCGATTGTTGTGAATTAGTTATATAATGAGAAACAATCTGCTGCATACTGTCAACTTTTGACCTAGATGCAAAAAATTGATCTTCGTCTGTCTTTAATGGAAGACATGAAATATGTGATTGTAGCTTTTTCCAGTTGAGCGACTATTATTTCCTCTAGCTGAGCACGACACTCCGAGCTCACGGTCTAAGTGAGAGCACAACGAAGAATCACAAACAAGAAGCTCACAGACACTACATCATTATCGAGGGGAAGAAGCCCGACGATGGACTCAATAACGCCTCTCCTTTTAGTTCTTGAAAACCCTTGAATTTATTCCAAGTCCAAAGGCTTGTCATGAAAATAGATACTATAATCACCAACCATAAATATGTCCACAATCCAACGATCGACGTAAAACAATAGCTCTTGACCAAGAAATTCTCGTTGTAGAGCCGATCCTCACCAATTATGAGACTCAATCTTTTAAGTTCCCTAGACCTCCAATAAAAATGCTTTGGTTCAAATGGAGCATCAAGAAACTGTCATTTGTCATAGCCATCTGGGGAGTAAATTGCAAGGCAGCGTTTGTAAAAACTATCTTCATAAAATTGAAGCATTGCTAAGTTTGGAGAACTCCAAAATCCCAGTGGCACTTTCCCCATCAATCAGTTCTCATAAACACCCACTGCCACCAAACTCTAGCAACAAGCCAGAGCTAAGGGAAGGCTCCCATTTCAATTATTCAACAAAACATACAAAGCTACAAATATTCCTCCCTTGTACAAATTCTGAGGTATAGGTCCTCATAAATTGTTGAGGTATAGGTAACCATGGATTGTTGAGTAAAGCATCTATTATCTGAGACATAAACATGGTTTTACAGAACCACTTTATAATAAAAAACACAAAAATTGTATTCAAATAGTACCCTCTAGGTTAGAATTGCTTCCAACCAATGCTATATTCAACTAAATTTATTCAAAGCACACCCCATGCAATTCAATAGGAACACCATAATGGTACACTACATATATCCCTATAACAATATACCGTGGAATTTGAATATGAGGGTGTGCGAAAAAATATTTACGAGACTAAACTTCAATAGAACCTCATTAAGTCCGATGAAAATGCAAAGAGAATCTCATTAAGTCGATGAAAAAACAAAGAGTGTACAGTGGGATCCTCAGAGTTAAGAGCGCCTTCATTTCCATGAATTTCAATGCTCGCCCTCCTGGGAAGATTATACCCTAAATCTTCAAGATATTTTTAATTTGGTTGAATTACTTCGATCGCGGAGACTCTATAGTTGAACACTACACTATAAATGGTGTAGTGTTGACAAAGAAAACCGACGCCATATTATGTTATTAACATGGAGCCGTAGAAGAATGTATACAAATGTAGAAGATAATGTTGCACATCCATAAATTTGCAATGATATCATCGCTAATAAACTTGAATGTGGTTTTAATAATCTTTTTCATCTTTGAAATTTATTTTGTTTCAAAATTATTAAAGTGAATCTAAACTTTCGTTAATTAGTGTTATGACTTGTTCCAATTTAAATGCAAATTTAAACTAGACTTGATGGTCACTTCATGTAACTTCCATTGATTTTATTTTTCAAATAATCGATCCTCACACATTTTTATTTTTTATTTGAACAAATAATTTAATTAATCAATAACATATTTGATTAAGAATAAGGAAAAAAAATATACAAGGTAGACAAGTGTACCAAAAGAAGAGAAGAACAATGGAATCAATTATTTTGAAAATGCAAATAACGTATATAGAAAATAGTCAATTTTGTTGAAGAGGCAATAGTTGATTAATATACCATTAATATAAGAGAAATGTGCGATTGATATAAGAGAAATGTGGGAGAAAGTGCAAGATCAATAAATTCAATTGCATGCAAAATAGACATAATTTTGGGTAACTAATACCAAATAAGTCTCTTTCACAATCATAAAATGGATAATAATGTAAATCATATGGATAAGAATGTAAAGACAATATATCACAATAGAGAATGACTAGTTTAATTGCAAGAAGTTTGAGATTTTATTAATGTTTGAGAATTATCTGCAGAAGTTTCAACATTAAAGAAACACATGTTGGTATCTACTCTCATCCATGTGCCAATACCCAATTTGATTTTGAAATTGCAAATTTTTATTTAAAGGCTAAGAGCAGAGGACAAACAAAGAAGTCAATATGTTCTTCCAACAAATTTGATCCATGGCATATGGGATATTAATGAGGATAAAAGGAGGATCACGTAAGGAAAATGTAGGAAATGATATTTAAGATTTACTACAACTTAGAAGCACTTGAAGATTTGACATGTGTAGTTTTTTAAGTTCATAATTGAGTTTTTATGCTAGAGAAGAGGGTATACAATGCCATACACAATTGACATCTATATCATTTTTATATCATTGTGTCCTCAAATTGTGGGCATTATCAAATCTGTTATGAACATAAATATACATAAATAGATATTCATAACATAATAATTAATTAATAAATAATAATAATTATTAATAATGAAAGGTCAAGTCTCAAAGGACATGACTATTGGTTAAGGGCACCCCTGCGTGGGTATATAAGCAAGCCCTCATTCTCAATTGTAATCATCTTATATCTTATCTATTCATATTTTATACATTATTCCTACATGGATTACTTTATTATATTCCAAGTATTTTGGATAATTCTTGTGTGAGCGAACTTTGTTCGTCTCATTTGGTATGGAGCTTTGTCAAACCTTGTCTCATTCGGGTTTTAGCCAACCCCATCGTTTCAGAGTTTCTCTGAAAAAATTGGTCTTTAACCACTATTAGACCTTTTAACCACTATTAGACCTTTGGCCTAAATAAAATAAAATAAATAAATAAATAATAATAATAATAATAATAAATTAAAAAAAAATAAAGAAAAAACATCTGAAAACATTACCCATTACCCAAAAATATATATATATATACCCAAAAATAAATAAATTATTATTAGAATTATCGTAGCCACATTACTACACAATTACAGTTGTCGTACAACCACCCATCTGTCAGCCTTAGTACGATTCGACTGTTACCAATAGACCGTCTTACGAATTTAATTAGTGTACAGCCTCCTGTTGTACCTTCTCATTCATCATTTCTCTGTTCAGTCATACTTAATTAGTGGGCCATATAATTCTGTACAACCAATTGATTGCAGTCGTAGATTTAGCTGCAGGATTGTACAGTCATTTCCGTACAGCTTGACTATCCATGCATTTCCATGCAACGATTAAAAAAATAGAAGATCGTACCCTTTTGTACATATGCGTCCGTACATTCGCCACATTTGATAATACATAAACAAACTAAAAAATTCATAGTTAAAAAAATTCATAGTTATGAAAAGAAAAATTAGGTTCAAAGCATTAAATTAAATAATTTATACTATAACCATCTTCATCAAAAATAAACAAAAGGATATTTAAATTATTGGAAGGTGTTTTTACAAGTGAACGGTTAAAAGAGCTTTTGGAAATTTGTGAGACAATATTAAATTACTTTTTATTAAAAGTACAAAGAAAAAAACTATAAAAAAGGTACACTTTAAAAAGATAAGGAGTGACTTGAATATTAATATAGAAGTGTACGTTCGGAAAAGTTTAAACAAGATTAAAGTATTATATAAAATTTATAAAATATACATATAGATTTATATATTTATAAAATTATATTTGTATGTACATAAATTATAAAAAGTATAAAAGAGAATTATACAAGGTGAAAAGCAAAAAAAATATAAAGAAGGAAAAAAAAAGTAGAAGTGAAAAGACATCACTACTATCAAAAGTTATTAAAAGGGTGATATAAAAAAAATAAAAAATTCCCTGGTCCAATTTAAGTTATAAAACAAAGTACACTTCAAAATGGTAGGAGGAAGATTCCCTCATACGTATAAAAAATATGTGGATCCCTTATTAAAAGTTAATGGGATTATTCAAGGAAAAAATATCAACATCGTTATTTGCCCGACCGCTAGGAAAAATCACATTAATGTTGACATGGAAAACCAATTAATGGTTTTAGAGCCAAATATAATTAAAAATAACATGTGTCTTTCCGATTAGAAATATGACATTAAGAACCTACAACTATCTATGGGCGATTAGAAATTCATAGCTCAATTTAATGTCGTATCAATCTATCAAGACAGTGTTGATATAATTCTAGGGTCAACTTGGGTAGATACATTAGGTACTTTTATTTTCAACACAAGGAGAAAGTTTTTAACATTTTCTTATAAGAAGAAGAAATTCACATTACAGGACGCTACAATGAAGTCAATTTCAGAAGCTCCATCATTAGAAGACCTGAAGGACATATCAGAAGTGATCCTTCCAGATAATCAGAAGTCAATACAGAAGTTTCAAGATCGACAAGAAGAATGTGACAAAATCATCATTGAAAAAGACAAAGAGATTTCTCGCCTAAGAAATCATAATCATAAACTACTTGCAAAAATCATGAAGTCCAAGGAGAAGAAGCGGTGTTTTCAAAAGTTCGAACAAGAAAATCAAGGTCTCAAAGAGAAATTAACTAAAAAAGAGAAAGAAAGCTCCTGCCTAAGAAACCTTAATCAGAAGTTACTAGAACAAATTAAAAGCTTAAAGGATGAAAGAAGAGAGAATCTAGAATAAAAAAATAAAGATGACAAGTTAGAAGATAAAGAAGAACTTTTACGATTAAAACAACATAATCAGGATTTACTAACGCAAATTAAAAGGCTTGAGCATGATAAGAAGTCTTTACAAGAGGAGCTAGATCACAAAACATCAATAGTCGATAAAGAGACAATGAATGAACCTATAAAATTAAAGAAGTCTTTAGATGTTAAAGTCTCAATTCTGGATAAAGGAATTAATATAGAACCAATCAAACTTACAACTCAAAAGGACGTGAATCCAACTGATGTAAAGAGGTCTTCAAATGTCGAAGAAGAAACAATCCTGGACCATGAAGAAAATTCAATTCCAAAATTTAATCAACAAAAAGCTACAAGTATATGAAGTAAGGATCGAGTTGCAAGGATGCCTTATCGACATCCTAATCACAACAATCGATACTTTAGCCAATCCTTGTATCAACAAAAACAAATGACCAACATGTCGAAGAATATTACTTCCACTACAAGTGATGCTCAAAATAGAAGTTACCATGGGAGTCGAAATACATCAAGTTCTTTCCAAGAACCCTATAAACTCCCCATGCAAAAGATCGAATTAGGATGGGCAGACTCCTTTACATTGCGACAGTTATGCTCAATGCTTAGAAAATCCTATTGTCTCAAGTCCTCAATGATTACTAACTCGATAATGAAGAATCAGGTGACAATAATTACAAGCTAGCACAAGAGATAAGTCTTCCATAAAGTATGCTTTGAGGACAAAGCATTTTTAAGGGGAAGACAATGTTATGAACATAAATATACATAAATAGATATTCATAACATAATAATTAATTAATAAATAATAATAATTATTAATAATGAAAGGTCATATCTCAAAGGACATGACTATTGGTTAAGGGCACCCCTGCGTGGGTATATAAGCAGGCCCTCATTCTCAATTGTAATCATCTTATATCTTACTATTCATTCTTATTACATATATATTTGTCCATATGGATTTGATTACTATATTCCAGATATTTTGGATTATTTGTGCGTGACGAACTTTGTTCATCTCAAAGTCCTAGTGCACTATAGTTTCTTTGTGATTGCATGTCATACCTTCGATAGCTCTTTTATCGAGCCACAACATAGCCTTGTACAATGGGCATGGGATTGACTTTGTCTCTGTAAGCGAGCGAGAGCGTTCCACCAAAAGTATGAGTGACCGAGTGACAAGCTAGGACACTCTCAATTCTATTGAATTCCACTATATATGATGTTAGTGAGAGACATACACAATGCATTGTTAGACGACTCTCGATTCCATTTGAATCATAAAAGAGAAACATAAGCATAAATCATGTAAAAGAAGAAATTAAGGGGTGGGGGATCTCGACCTGCCTTTAGAGAACACCTTCTAGATCCTCAAGAAAGAGGATTCTTTTCTGTCTTTCCTTATCTGCCGCTCAAAGAGATTAGACCATCCAGGATCTCAAATATGATCTAAACGAAGTGCATGCATAATTACAATATGCACTGAGAGATATCCTGATCACTGTTAGTGGACCTATCCTAAAGGCCCATTTCTTTTGACCGCTTAGGAAACGCTAGTTGTTCGATACTCACAACATTGTAGAAGATGAAGATGGAGTGAGGGACTTCAACAGAAAAAGGAGATTTTCCTTAACTCATTGTCATGGAAAGGAGTCAAAGGGAGGTTATGTTTTAGGGTTTTATCTAATAAGAAGAAACACATTTGAATTTAGGGGAACATATAAGGTTTTGAATGTGGACTTTTGAGAGAAAATAAGAAGACAAAGCGAAGCAAAAGCAACAAAGAGAGTAGTACACGTTTTCCATGGACAAAGCACGTGGAATGAGGAGGGACAAGTTCAAGGTAGCTCGGGTTTCGTACATCTAATAGATAAGAGAGAAATGGAGGCTCATAATTGTAGAAAAATTCTTCTCAAAGACACATTTGATGTTTTCTTTCATAGGTAGATGTGGTTCCTTATACAATAAATAAGACACTCCTAACTATCCCTCTATACAAATTAAAATGTCCAAAACATACATACCACTTAAATCTCAAAGCATAGTTCCTTCTAAAAAAATTTAGAATATGTCCAAAGGAAAACTTTAAGTTAGTTGGACATTGGGAAATAATTTTAATAAATAAATTATGATTTTTTAAAATTGTAATAGAAAAATTTTAAATTTTATTAAAGAATTTAGGTTAAAAAAATATATTCAACCATTAAACCTTAACTACCTATTTTTCCAATTTTGTATTGTGATATTATTCAAGCCAATGTACTTGACAGGATCTACAGAGGTTTCAATCTGAGGGTTTCTCCATTGGATTATCTAACAACTTGCAAATATTTTGACCAATGGTATATATGAATAGATGACCCACCACTTATTAAAAGAAAAACATATCAGGTACATTAATTAATTCCAACCATGACATGTTCTAAACATAGTAACATTGTGGCAGATGACAAATGCACATTGGAATTAGAAGAACAAGTAAAAATAATGTACAGTGGAATTCGAAGAACAAGTAAAAACATAGCTCACACAAAGTAAACCCAGTCAGAGTTTCAGAGGAATGAAATCCCTTCAATTTTTCTTTTATTAAAAAGAAAAACATTGTGCACATACTCTCACCATATAAAGTTTAAATTGCCAAGAGATGTAAAGTTGAGAATCTGAAATAGGAAATTACCTCTGCACGCATTCAAGTGGAATCAGTAGTTGTCATAGACATTATAATAATTCTTGTTATTCTCATAACAGGGTTGTTAAAACAATTACAACTCTTTACATTAGAATTGGAAAAACCTTGACAAAAATTATAAACATTTCTTATTGATCATTCAACAAATAATTTCAAAAATACTTTTAATCCCGTAACAAAGCTGTTAAAACAATTACAACTCTCTACATTAGAACTATTACAAAGAAACTTTGGAAAAAACTATAAATATTGAAAACTGTCCATTCAACATATAAGATACTATGTCAAAAATACTTCCAACCCACTCAACCAAAGAAACAAATAGAATCCACCTTGAAAGCTTGGATCTTTGCCTGATATAATAGCATTCCAAACTTAAAACAAAGGCCTTGGGATACTGTACAGTTATGAAGGGACATAGATTCCTAAAATTGTTGAAATAAAAACCGGGTAGTTTATCTAAGCATGTTAAGATGTCATTCTATCATGCCATCTCTAAGAAGAAGCCTAGAAAGACATAAAGTATTCAAGCATGTTACATGCTAACAAAAATGTACGTATAGTTGTACTTCTCATAATCGACATTAAGTAAAGTAAGTAAAGCATAGTTTCTTGATTGCAACATGAGATGGTTGTTCGTTGAATATACAACTTACCCGGAGAGACTTTCATGCATGTGAATACCATCAACCATTTATATTGTAATCATATATGGAGGTTTTCTTTTATTTATACCAATTTTTCCATGGCTACCTAAGCCAGGGATGGATAAATAATTGTTGAAATGCTAGTTTGAAATTGGGGAAACTATAATTTTGATTGAATATATGTAGATTCAAATAACCAGAATTAATCCAAAATCTTAATTTGGAATTAGAAAATCCAAAACCCTTAATGTCAGCGACCTCGATAAACGAACTTAGAACCATTTTTTTTTAAAAGCTGGTAAATGCGACCTATACCTGAGAAGAATTTAAAAGAATCGACATTAATGGCGGCCTATACTGAACATATTGAGGGACAATATAAGTGAATTGGGAGGTGGTGATGTTGAAAATTTTAGAAGAGTAAAATTAGTTCTAGCTGACCTACCACAGTCTTTAAAATTTGAACTAATACAATGATTTGGCATTTGTTACCACCAAAATAATTACTAACTAGTATTCTCATGCTAGCATCTAACTCTGAGAAGTAAAAAGTTCTATGAGGAGGCAATTACATTATTTTTAATGACTTCTTGATATTTTTACTTGATGAATTTTTGAATTAGGGTTTTACATATTTAATTTTGTATTAAGTTTGGATAACAATGTTTACATAGTCTTATGGTTTAATATGCTTATGGTAAAACTTATTCAACATGATTAAAAAAAAAATACAACCTGAGTGGACCTAATGGTTAAACAAGTGTGTTTCCTCCTTGGAGGTCACAGGTTCAAATCCAGAGGGGGATAGGGTGTGTATACCTCCATAGACTTTATTAGTCAAATCATTGCGTAGATATATATGTATTTGTGAATATATTTCATTTTTCTCCTGAAACAATGGGGTTTTGGCAGAGGAGGTTTATTTATGCCTTCCTAACTTAGCCCTCTTATTGGTGACAAATTTGCATATTGCCTTCACAACAAGATATTTTTGGATGACCAAAACAAAAGCAACAAGATGGTGCTCGGTGACAAGTTTGTCCCCAAATATATCCCTTTCAATCACACTCCCTTTCTAAATAACATAACAAGAACCGCCTCTTCCATCTAATTCAAGAAATGTTGTTTAATTCTCCAACCGTCGATTGTTAAACATGGCGTGGGTGATGTGCACAATTCTTCTCAAGTGTTTCCCGTAGCTTCCGTAAAAGTATTTCTTATTTGTGGCGTTTGCAATGAAAAGATAAAGATAAAGATGAATTAATTTTCTCCACTTTGCGAATATATTTGTGTTTCTTTGGAACAATACATAATAAGGGCCATAGCAGTTACGGTACCACTTGATTATGATTCCGTGAACATGGAAGCCACAAAGCTTGACCACTATGTGGCTCCATCACAATTGTACCTGGACACTGCACCGACCTACTATAATATACTATCATTGCAATCTACTATTTAGCCTACTGTGAGATCATATTAAGATTCGATCAAACAAATAGGAGATAGGAGGATTAGAGTTTGGATTTTAAATTGGATAAAAGGGACAACATGTGGTTTTCAAGATGCGGGATGAAATCATTCCACGCGTCTCCTCTCACTTGCCGACTCCAAATTGTTGAATAGGCTGCAAATTTCAGATTTTTTCCGACTGGCTTTAGACCTACATTCACACAGGATTCTCTCCACAGCCGGAAGAACCCTGATTTGCATAGCCTAGTAGGTTAAAGAGGTATAACTGTTCTCTGTCTTACATTGGAAATCATACCCCCAAAGATGCTAGCATACCTGGTAAATATTCATGTTACATAAAAAAAATCCAAATATTAAAACAACTTGAACACACTTCGGTATTCAGATTGTTTAAAGATCATAGAATTTTGTCTTTGGATGGAAAATGAATACTTCACAAGGTCCATCTTCATTCCACATCTCACAAAATATTTTCAATGATCCTATAACTCCAAAGTTGAATCGTCTGAATGCATGCCCACCTGCAATAACTCTAAAGATGAATTTCCCAGTTGCATGCCCACATGCAATAATCACAGATATGTGATAGGATTTTCCAAAGAAAAATGGAAGAGGAAGAAGATATCTGTATTTCTTGTTAATCCACCCTACAAGGTACAATATACAATGTCATACAGTCTACAAGATAGAGTCTACAATTTACAAAAAACAATCTACACTCATACAATATACAATATACAATTTATAGTTTACAATTTGAGACTGTGTGTATAGGAGTTGTGGCAATGTGGAAAAAGTGGATTCAGAAAACAACATGTATTTGACGTGGCCATACTTTATTTCCTTCTCAATAGGTGGGATTAGAGAAATAAGTTAGTGTGTTTGCGAAGTTACTGAAGTTGGGGTGCGACCATTGAGCCCACCTACTCAATATGGATGACCATCAATGAGTATGAATTCCTCCCATGATTCTCAGAACTTATATACTACTCTATTCAATTAAATATCTATGTTATCGTATAAGAGGGTCAAGTGATTCTCATGATTAAGTTAGCTTCAAACCCATTGGATAACGAATGCACATGTCAACTCAATAAATTGCATACCAATAAATACTTATTAGAATATAAAATAAGCGTATTCATATATATATATGTTTTTTTCCTTAATGTAAAAACAAAGTATACCGTGATTAATTTCATGGATAAAGTCTATGAACTTAACATGAAGTTTGGATACAACAAATATAAAGTAAAAGCACGTGTTTCTTTAATATGTAAGTAAAGTAATTTATCAATGACTACATGAATCATAATCAACCAGGGTGGTCCATATGTTATATGTGGTCCCTTGATATAAAGACTACCTTAGCCAGGGACAGGTAAAGAATTGTTGAAATGCTAGTTTGAAATTGGGGAAACTGTAATTTTGATTGAATATATGTAGATTCAAAGAACCGAAATTAATCCAAAATCTTAATTTGGAATTAGAAAATCCAAAACCTTAATGTTAGAGACCTCGGTAAAGGAACTTAGAACCAAAATTTAAAAAAAAATGGTGAGTAAAATTTAAAGGCTTCCTATACCTGAACAAAATTAAAAAAAAAAAAAAAAATTCAAAAAAATCGACATTAAGTAAAGTAAGTAAAGCATGTGTTTCTTTAATATGTAAGTAAATCATATTAAAGATCAAGGGATGGTTTCTTATCATATTAAAGATCAAGGGATAGTCAACACTTCTCATAATTTGTTGATAATATAATAAGCCCTTTTTAAAAACAAGTGTATTGGTAAAACTTGTTAAAAAAAGGCGTTGTCTAAACATTAGACTTTTTAACTATTTCAGCTGAATCTAGCCAAATAAATCTTGGTGAAATCACCATTTTTTGTTATTTAAGTTGCATTTTTAACTACATAAATGGATTAGCATTGTGGAAAACCCATAAAAAAATAGACTCTTCCTTGTTTCATTAAGAAGAGTCAACTCTTCTCATAACTTGTTGATAATATAATAATCCCTTTTTAAAAATAATTATTGACTACTCACATTTTTAAATGGATTTATTATTTTTATTAATATTTTTTATAAAATAGATATGTACATAATTATTTAATCTTCACCTTGTTTACAGTGCAAATGAACGTTTTCCCCTTTCCTTCAAACTCGAGTATAAGTTTGTTGCAGTACATATTCAAATAGTAGAGTAAGCTAATCATGTCCATTATCATTAAGAGTAAGTTGTATTGTGAGCTTGGAGACAACATGGACCACAAGTCATAATTGGTTTAGAATTGTTAATGAAAAATGAGTATCTCATTATGTATGTTAAGAGAATTGGTGTATGCTAAATTGGCAAGTACAATAAAGTGGTGTTAAGTTTTTATTTGTCATATTGACATGTATAAATATGATTTAATTATGAGGATTGACACCATAAATGCAATAGCTTCACAAAAAAATATTTTGTAAATAAGTCATTTTAATTCTTTATTTTTATATTTTTCAAACAAATAAATGTTGAAGTTATGAGACTTTGCACCATAAACACAAAATAATTACATATAATTATTTTGCAACAAACTTAATTCAATTATTTATTTTTTTATAAGCAAATAAATGTTGAGGTTTCATTTATGAGGTTTTGCGCCATAAACAAAGCAAATTCACAAATGATTATTTTGCAAATAATCAAATTCAGTTGTTTGTTTGTTATATTATTCAAACAAGTAAATACTCACCACCAATGACATAAATATTTATTTAGCAAATATCTAAATTCATTATTTTCTTTTTATATTATGGTCACTTCAAATAAATGAAGAAATAAATGTTCATTACAAAATTATTCTTAACAAATAATTAAAGCTAATAATTTTAAATTTATTTAAGATTACAAAGGTAGTGATAAAAGTGATTCGAATTGAGATTTGATATTTTTATTGATTTAAACAATTACTTTATGGATATTGTGTCATTATTAGGTTTTGAGTATTAGGTTTGGATCTCACAATTGTGGACATGATCGAGGGAGAAAACATATTACTTAGGCCTTAAAAGACGCTTCTAGGAATCCTACCAAGAAAGACACCTCAAACCACCACTCCTATTCCTATGGGTATTCTTAACTTCTATGTATGGACATTGACACCATAACTAAGTTTTGATCACTACAAATAGGCATAGGGGCCCTCGACATGTTTGAGGAAAAAAAACATAGATCGTAAGCAATAAATGAAGCTTCTAGGAATCCATCACCAAGAATGATGCTTTGAACCAACACATGTGACTTCTCAAGAGGATACTTGGCCTTAGCATAGGGATAGGGGTGAATTCTGAAGAAGTCTCATTACTTTTGGATCTCATGGCCATAGACATGATTAAGGGCGACATGATTAAGGGAGGAAGCTCAGGCCTTGGACCTTAAAGGAAGCCTCTATGCTTCTAGGATCAAGAAAGATACATGAAACCATCACATAAGATCTCTTGAGGATATCCTTGGCCTAAGAGTGGGCATACCGGTGCCATTAGGAGGTTCTAAGAAGTATACATGGGAACATTTTGCTACTTTTTAGGAAATTTTTTCAATACCTATGACTTTCCTTGTTCTCGTGATAAGTTTGTTTCTTTTTTCGTTGCATGTACAAATTTGTTGATTCACCCAATTTCACACAAAGCTTGTATATGATTCATTAGATGCATTAGATGTACCTGCAACTAAGAATGGGGATCTAAATCACTGGTCCAAAACTTTGACCATTTACTACTTGTGGCTACATCAAATCCTCCCAAAAACAAAATCTCATAGTCTTTAAACAAAGTAACCACATCAATTCACTTCAGTGTTTCCTTTCCCCTGCTATTTGTTCATAATATTTTATTAAGAGTGTTTCCACCCCGAGCCATGGAAAAATCAAAGAACAAAAGGAAAGAAAAATGAAAAGAGATTCCATTCCTTTTAAAATGGAGGTGAAATTTACCTTGAGATATATATGAATTGCTTTGTAGCGTTGATCATGTGAAAGGCGAGCTCATGACTGTACCATATGAATGAGATCCATATATATAGATGGAGAAAGCATGGGATCAAAGGTATTCATCCCAGACCTTTGCAACGACATAAACACAAGGATTTGTGTTGCAGAAGCTGCCTTTAATCCCTTCATTGAAGATGGGATCTTCTAAATCCTCCCTGCCCATGCAAATATTCGATTGTTGTGAATTAGTTATATAATGAGAAACAATCTGTTGCATACTATCAGCTTCCCACCTGGAAGAAAAAAAATGTTCTTTGTCTGTCTTTAATGGAAGACATGAAATATGTTATTTTAGCTTTTTCTAGCTGGGTGACTCTTATTTCCTCTAGCTGAGCACGACAATCCGAGCTCATAGTCCAAGCGAGAGCACAACGAAGAATCACAAACAAGAAGCTCACATGCATTGCATCATCATCTAGGGGAAGAAGCCTGACGATGGACTCAATAATGCCTCTCCTTTTAGTTCTTGAAAACACCTGAATTTATTCCAAGTCCAAAGACTTGTCATGAAAATAGCTACTATAATCGCCAACCCTAAATATGTCCATGATCCAATGATCGACGTAAAAATATAGCGCTTGAACAAGAAATTATCGTTGCAGAGCCGATCCTCACCAACTATGAGACTCAATCTTTTAAGTTCCCTAGACCTCCAATAAAAATGCTCTGGTTCAAATGGAGCATTAGGAAACTGTCATTGGTCATAACCATCCGGGGAGTAAATTGCAAGGCAACATTTGTTAAAACTATCTTCATAAAGTTGAAGCATTGATAAGTTTGGAGAACTCCAAAATCCTAGCGACACTTTCCCCATCAATCGGTTCTCATAAACACCCACTGCCACCAAACTCTAGCAACAGGCTAGAGATAAGGGAAGGCTCCCATTTAAATTAATCAACAAAACATACAAAGCTACAAATATTCCTCCCTTTTACAAATTTTGAGGTATAGGTCCTCATAGATTGTTGAGGTATAGGTCACCATGGATTGTTGAGTAAAGCATCTATTCTCTGAGACATAAACATGGTTTTACAGAACCACATTATAATAAAAAACACATAAATTGTATTCAAATAGTACCCTCTAGGTTAGAATTGCTTCTAGCCAATGCTATATTCAACTAAATTTATTCAAAGCACACCCCATGCAATTCAATAGGAACGCCATAATGGTACACTATATATATCCCTATAACAATATACCGTGGAATTTGAATATGAGGGTGTGAGAAAAAATATTTACGGGACCAAACTTCAATAGAATCTCATTAAGTCCGATGAAAATGCAAAGAGAATCTCATTAAGCCAATGAAAATGCAAAGAGTGTATAGTGGGATCCTCAGAGCTAAGAGTGCCTTCATTTCCATGAATTTCAATGCTCGCCCTGCTGGGAAAATTATACCCTAAATCTTTAAGATATTTTTAATTTGGTTGAATTAATTTGATCACAAAGACTCTATAGTTGAACACTACACTATAAATGGTGTAGTGTTGACAAAGAAAACCGATGCCAAATTATGTTATTAACATGGATTCATAGAAGAATGTATAAAAATGTAGAAGATAATGTTGCACATCCATAAATTTGCAATGATATCATCACTAATAAACTTGAATGTGGTTTTAATAATCTTTATCTTTGAAATTTATTTTGTTTGAAAATTATAAAGTGAATCTAAACTTTTATTAATTAGTGTTATGACTTGTTCCAATTTAAATGCAAATTTCAACTAGACTTGATGATCACTTCATGTAACTTCCATTGACTTTATTTCTCAAATAATCGATCTTCACACAATTTTTTATTATTTGAACAAATAATTTAATTAATCAATAACATATTTGATTAAGAATAAGGAAAAGCAGAAAAAATATACAAGGTAGACAAGTGTACCAAAAGAAGAGAAGAACAATGAAATCAATTACTTGCAAAATGCAAATAAGCTATATAGAAGATAGTCAATTTTGTTGAAGAGGCAATAGTCAATTAATATACTGTTAATATAAGAGAAATGTGTGAGAAAGTGCAAGATCAATAAATTCAATTACATGCAAAATAGACATAATTTTGGGTAACTAATACCAAATAAGTTTCTTTCACAATCATAAAATGGATAAGAATGTAAAGACAAAATAAAAGACTATATATCACAATAGAGAATGACTAGTTTAATTGCAAGAAGTTTGAGATTTTATGAATGTTTGAGAATTATCTGTAGAAGTTTCAACATTAAAGAAACACATGTTGGTATCTACTCTCATCCACGTGCCAATACCCAATTTGATTTTGAAATTGCAACTTTTTATTTAAAGGCTAAGAGTAGAGGACAAATAAAGAAGTCAATTTGTTCTTCAAGAAAATTTGATCCATGGCATATGGGATATTAATGAGAATAAAAGGAAGATCATGTAAGGAAAATGTAGGAAATGATATTTAAGATTTACTACAACGTAGAAGCACTTGAAGATTTGACATGTGTAGTTTTCTAAGTTCATAATTGAGTTTTTATGCTAGAGAAGAGGGTATACAACCTCATACACAGTTGGCATATATATCATTGTTATATCATTGTCCTCAACTTGTGGGCATTATCAAATCCTATTGTACTATATTTTCTCTGTGATCGCATGTCAGACCTTCGATAGCTCTTTTACCAGACCACAACATAACCTTGTACAATGGGCATGTGATTGACTTTGTTTCTGTAAGCGAGAGAGAGCGTTCCACCAAAAGTATGAGTGACCGAGTGACAAGCTAGGACACTCTCAATTCTATTGACTTCCACTAAATATGGTGTTAGTGAGAGACATGCATAATGCATTGTTAGACGACTCTTGATTCCATTTGAATCATAAAAGAGAAACATAAGCATAAAGCCCGTAAAAGAAGAAAGTAAGGGGTGGGGGCTCTCAACTTGCCTTTAGAGAACGCCTTCTGGATCCTCAAGAAAGAGGATTATTTTCCATCTTTCCTTATCTTCCGCTCAAAGAGATTAGACCATCCAGGATCTCAAATATGAGCTAGACGAAGTGCAGACATAATTACAAGATGCACTGAGAAATATCCTGCTCACCATTAGTGGAGCTATCCTAAGGGCCCATTTCTTTTGACTGCTTAGGAAATGCTAGTTGTTCAATACTCACAACATTGTAGAAGATGAAGATGGAGTGAGGGTATTCAACATAAAAATGAGATTTTCCTTAACTCATTGTCATGGCAAGGAGTCAAAGGGAGGTTATGTTTCAGGGCTTTATCTAATAAGAAGAAACATATTTGAATTTAGGGGAACATATAAGGTTTTGAATGTGGACTTTTGAGAGAAAATAAGATGACAAAGCGAATCAAAAGAAACAAAGAGAGTAGTATGCACTTTCCAAGGACAAAGCACGTGGAATGAGGAGGGACAAGTTCAAGGTAGCTCAAGTTTCGTACATCTAATAGATAAGAGAGAAATGGAGGCTCATAATTGTAGAAAAATGCTTCTCAAAGACACATTTGATGTTTCCTTTCATAGGTAGTTGTGGTTCCTTCCTTATACAATAAATACAACACTCCTAGTTATCCCTCTATACAAATTAAAATGTCCAAAACATACATACCACTTAAATCTCAAAGCATAGTTCCTTCTAAAAAAACTTAGAATATGTCCAAAGGAAAACTTTAAGTTAGTTGGACATTGGGAAATAATTTTAATAAATAAATTATGATTTTTTTAAATTTTAATAGAAAACTTTTAAATTTTATTAAAGAATTTAGGTTAAAACATTATATTCAACCATTAAACCTTAACTACATATTTATGTTTCCAAAACAATTTACCATAATATCATTCAAATGATAGAAAATATTGAAAAAGATTACCTATAATTCTATTAAATTTTTTATGTCCAAATATTTAACCTCAACCACCTTATTATTCCATTTATTTACTTATGTCTTCATAACACCTTGCCATAATACCACTCAAATATGATAAAAACAAGATATTATAAAATGTATTTTTATTTATATTCATATTATAACTAAAAAATTATAGATTTTATCATAAATCATTTAGAATAATAAATATTATTATATCAAAATCAACTATAAATCATATAAATAATTGAAAAAATCCTTCCTAATTTAAAAGTCAACTATATAAATCATAAAAATAATTGAAAAAATCCTTCCTAATTTAAAAATATATGATTTCAATCCACACTCAACTTTGTAAATAAATCAAAGAGTAAAATTTTATGAACATGGAGATACTCTTTATCATCTAAGAATATACTACACTTCTGTAATTGTTTTATCTCCAAATCTATTTGCATCCTCATTCACAATTTGCCTTATTTAAAAAAAAGAAATTAATATATTTGGAAGTATAATTAAATGCAAAATGAACATATCCATTTTATATAAATATAAATTAGCTTGACCCACAAATCCTAACAAAGTAAAAAAACTCACTCTCTGTGAATTTGCGAGCTGAAAATTTATACAAAATTAAAATTGGTTAATTGAAAGTACTACATCACATTTAAAATAAAATAACATTTTTACATAATTTATATTATTATAAATAATATAAATAAATATTTATTATATCAAAATTTTTATTGAAATTGTAATAATTAATGATTTATTAAAAAAAATTATTTTTATGTTCAAATTAATTTTTCCCAATCCCATAGTTTTGAAATACAATTTCAAAACTAATATTTTCAATATCATCTTATCAACTCATTTAAATTGTTTTTTATTCATTTCATGTTCTCAATTCAATTAAATTGATGATAACTCAATTAAATTTTTATTTATTCATTTCATACCAACTCATTTAAATTTTTATGTATTCATTTCATGCCAATTCAGTTAAATTGTTCTTCAAGTTTAATCATTTCTTGGGAAGGAAAACCACTTTATTATATAAAAATTTTAAAAAATACACTTAATAAATTTGTATTTCCAATTTTAAAACCAATTTTTTCAATACCATTTTCATATTTTCAATTTTAAAACTAATTTTTTCAATAACATCCTCATCAATTAAATTAAATTGTTATTTATTCATTACATTATTAAGAAAAAATAAATTAAATTAAATTAATAAATCAATTAAATTGTTATTTATTCATTTCATGTCAATGGAATTAAATTGTTTTTTAAGTTTATTCATTTCAATCTAAAAAAAAAAAAAAAACAATTTTGAATCAAATTCTTAACAATGGTTCCCAATTGCATATTAAGTTGAGTGACTTTTAATCATTTCTTAGCATAATCAATATCATATTTGGACACATTTTCAACTTCAAAAAGTTATCTAAATAATAAAATAAATCCCTAAACGGTGATGTCTTACATAAATACAAAGTCGCATTGTTAACATTGTCAAGACGTCGGATGCGTTGATGATCGATAGTTTATTTTTCATCGAGAGATTCATAAGCTCTGATATTTTGGTAGAGGTTAATCATTCATAAGCTCTAGCAATGGAACATTGTGATTTTGAGAAAGCTCTGTTTTGGGGGCAGAGAATTATCTCAAAGATAACCGGGGTAGAGTGGGAGATTAAGCTTTGCTGGTAGGATTTTGGGTTGAAAATGGCTGGGCCGTTGCTAAGATTCCACAAATTTTTACTTCATGTTTGGATCTACAGATGAACCCTTGCATACATTTGATACTTTTTGAGTTTATCTATTGCTTTTGAATGCTCCAATTCTTGTAACATTTTTCTAATGGATGTTCTCTGGTTTTCTTTTAGCTGTCATTGCATTCGTTTTTCTTAATATAATTAGGACATGTTGTTTTTTAGATATGTTAAGTTGGAATGCTTGAGTTTTAGATTTTTTTGAAAACCTTGGGGCAAAGTTTCGATTGCCTCCTCTATCATTTATGACAATCCATTCGAGGTGCTCCAACTACCCTATAGACTTTGGAAACTCTGAGAGTAACATTGTAATGGCAGAATTAATTTAAACAACCATTGAATTACAACACAACAATAAAATTTAAAAATTACTTCATTAGCACATTTGCAATTCAAATTCATCATAATAATAATATTTAATAACAAATTTTTATACAAAACAATGCATATCTTGGTAAATACCTGAAACTGATGCTATCAACCTGTGTTTGCCCGTTGCTTGCTCCCTTCCCGCTACTGGAAGCACCACCCAAAACCGACCTCCCTGCCGACTAGTTAGCTCCTAGCCCTAGGATATCAACGGATATCCTAGCCCTCCGTGCCCAAAACCCCCAACAACCCCGGTGCACTGCTATAATCCAAACCCCCAAATTCTCACTCTCCCTCCAATACTTAGAGCTCCCAAAATCCTTCTCCACTCCCGTAGAATGATCCTCCCCTTCCAGTCCTTTCCTTCCTTATCCCCCCTTCACCAACACTCCTGCCCCCATTAACTCCCTACCTAACTCCTTTATTACCCCTTATCCTCCCGCC
>SNQJ01S0014208.1:126921-143103 GCA_010110895.2 Picea sitchensis
CAAGTGTAAGATCCAAGCATTTGTTAGAAACAAAAGGAATCAAATGCACATATTCAAGGGTTTTGATGATCAAAGTGACACATACCATAATACCTGGACTAATTACCTCATGGAGCAAGAACCATCTTTGACACAAGACCAAGCCGATGGTGATGGATGTTGTTGTTGCTGACAAGATAAAGGTGTTGGAAGAAAGAAAAGGTGGGCCCTCCAAGGCCATGCTAAAGTCAATCCTGCTCTCGGTACTCCATGTCTAGGACCTGTGGGCCTCGAGACATGATCTCCTAGTTATCCCTGAAAGTGGGGGATAACAAGCCCGATGCCCAAAAGTCTTCCCCTCATCCATGTCACATCATCCACATGAATTAGAAGGAGGCCCCCTCGAGAAACACCCCTAAACTTGAGGAACGATTCACCCAATAGGTCGTTTTGTCAACCCTCCCATACCTAAACTCAACAAATTGCATCTTTGAGCCTTGGTTTATTTTGATAAGGTAGTTTGGATGTGTTATCCCACAATTTGTACTTTTATAGAAGAAAAGGTTAAAGGAGAGAAAATTGGCGTAACGGGAGACTATACTATCATTGTCACCTCAATAGGATGTCTCTTTCTATTTAGGGTGGTAGGCCTAGGGGAGACGTCCCCGATGACCTAGGGGTTTGAGAAGGCAAAGTCAAAGTGGCTGGATAAAGATACCCTCTCACAAGTCACCACCGATCAGAAAGTCCGATTTTATAACCAATGAAAAGATAATATGTCAAAGTGTACCTACCTAGAACAAAGCAACAAGAAACTAGATATATTTGCAAGTACGCTTGTTGGTTAGCACTTCATAAAACCATGGACTTTCTTGAGAAAAGCAATTTGTTGAATATGATGAAGTAAACAGAAAATTTATAACAACAATCTTTATAGAGAAATACTTCACATTAAATGCCTTGAAAATAGCTTCAAAATGACTAAGAATCATTAGCCATTGAAATCATAATACTAGCATTTGATAGAAGCAAATAAGACAAGGTATAAATCAGTCTTTTCAATTGCTTTTATGAGCTTTTAATGCTGCATCTAATGGTTGTAGCTTACTTTAGTAAAAGCAGCAATATTGTTAGTAGGTTAGGTTATTCTAGGGTTAGAAAGTGTTAGTAGGTTGCTCAAAGAGTAGGTTTTGAAGGTTGTGTTGATCAATTACTCAAGAGAGGACTTCGACTAGTGCTTTTAGGGAAAATGGAGTCAATAATGCAGCAACAAATGTTGAAGAAAAATGATAATAGAGAGTCAAAKACAAGAGAGAATGATAGATTAGAGTGTTGGTAACCCAAGGCTCCAATTATCAAACCCTAGGGGAAACTAGCTACTAAGGTGTAGGTAACCCTAGGCCTTAGTAGATTTCCTCCCTCTTTAACTCAATGATGAAGCAAAATCGGCTAAGATGAAGCAATGGATACTAAGGTGTTGCAATGGAAAGGCCTTAGCTCATGCTTCAAGAAAAATGGCCTTTTGACAAGATCTAGTAGGTGAAAGATTTTGAAGCTAGGACAATAACATGTGCTAGTTTTCCTAGGGTTTAATCAATCAATTTCATAATCTTGAATGTAAATGCAAGATAAATTAAACTATAACCATTCAATTAAGATGAATTGCAGAAAAATCACTTACATACATCAAGAACTCATGAAGAAGACCCTAGTTGAACACATCCACCAAGAACTTTGCCAAAATAATCCAAAATAAGCCTCCTTCAACAAGTGCGCCTAAAATCTCAGCCAAGAAACCCTAAGGAGGGCGCAAATTTCAGTCCTCACAAGTGTGAGTGAAAAATGATGAATAATTAGAGTGATTTTCCCCTTATTTATACAATTACAAAGACCAGAATTAGGTCAAAAAGGCTGACATGGCCTATTACACATAATATCCAGTTTTTACATTAAAAGTCATAATTAAACCCTAAAATAAGCTGCAAAGGTGACGTTATGCCCTTTTAAGGTAACATTAGGCCCTTTTTAGGCAACGTTGGCCTCCTGGAGCAAAACGTTAGGCCTCCTTGGGCCTCAGGAACCTGCCAGACATGCCACTTGGCACACAACTGCCTCCAAAACATCCAAAACATTGGGTGATGTCATGGGTGACCTGGGTGACGTCATGGGCCTTCCAAGGCCTACATCATGGTGGAAAGGGCACAACCCCCCTGGGTCTAGGCCTGTTAGGCTGCTCCTAGTGAAACGTCATCCTCTCTCTCTGGTGCAATCCCCTGATCTGTCTCTACCCCTAGCTAGGGTCTCAGCATCCATCAGGTGAGATTTTATCCCTATGGAGGTTCGAACTAATCATCTCCCCATATGTACATGTCCATCGGGTGTAGCCCTGCAACATCAACAAATACACCCTCCATGGGCTCATAAGTCACAGGGATCATAGCAATGTCAATCACATCTAATCATCAAGTTATTTAAACATGTGAATAAAACCCCCTTTACCCAAACAAGTGCTCAAAGACGTTATGCTAATTTGCAAGACAAGTTTGGAGGGAACGCTAGGATGTCCTATTAGGATTTTTGCCACCTTATACACACCTGGGAGACGTGGAAGAAATCTTCAATCCATTCGGTGTGTCCTTGGGGCAAGTGAGAGTTAAGGTGCTATCACCTAATCCTCAACTCCTCCATCTAGTCCAACTCCTAGCGAAGTCAAGGGGGGTAGTCCCTAATAAGTATACTATGGCTTGATCTAAGCTAAGTACAAAAATATAGATCTAGGAGTTTATTACTTTTATTCAACAATCAACCATGAATTGAAATACACATAAACAAATCATTCATCCACGATATAACATAAAGCATGTACTTGCATTAAAAAGGATACTCAGGTATGTTTGTTATATGCAAGTGAAATTAACATTTTCTTTAGAGATGATACCCAATATATAAAAGGAAGCTTGTGGCTTTGTTGAATGTGAAAATTGAGACCAGTGCCTTAAAGTGAATTGTGGGCAATGTAGTTTGTGTGTTTTATTAAGGTAAATTGATGTTGAACTAGTGAAAAGGTTTGGGCCTCCTTAGAGGTTAGCTCTTTGTTTGGAAACTTGCGGAGAGCTTTACTGAAAGCCAATGGTCTCACCAGTAAAACTCACGCAAAGTGCTGGATGTCCAAAACGGGTGGAAAGCCAAGTCTCGAGAGGGCCCGCCTTACTTCACAGGTCACTTCAAGGCATTTACCTGTGCATTAAGCTAACTACTTTAGAGATTGTCCTAATTAAACTATCAACCACTAACCAACACAGTGTGTATGAAACTTACTTCCAGCAGATCGAGACTAACTCGCAACTGGAAGGGTCAGGAACCGCACTGAGAGCTGAGGGGAATTTGTTTATTTTAAACTGGAAATAAAATTCTAAAATGAAATGTGAGACTAATTACTAATCCACACTGACCAGGCCTCTTTCGAGGAGCTGAGGGGATGGTTTATTTCCAACTTGAAATTGCAAGAAAGTGAAGCTAATCTAGCAATTAGTATTCTACTTTGCAAAAGGAAATCTAATCTAAATTGCTCTTTGATTTTAATTTTTAGAACTGAAATGAACCTGTTGAAATGCTCAAAACAAGAAAAAGAAAAGAAACCAATCAAGAGGAAGATCATAAAGCACAACACACCCCCCTGGGGGAAAAGCAAAGTGAAGCCTCCCTTGGCTCACTGATTTTATTACCATGGTTACAAGTTCTCTTTTAAGAGTCTTTAGATCTCTTCAAGTGAGATTGGATCCTTATATATGGATCGTGAAACTTAAAAAATTTCACTTTTTACAATGTTTAAGGAAGTAGGACCACTTTGGGGGTCTTAGAGACTTCAAGTTCTTGGTTTTTCAGTAGAATTTCCTCTTGTCCTTGCACCAACCTTCACAAAATCAGCGAACAAACAATATGCAAATATGGCCAAATACACTTTAAGAGTTCTTTGGGTTATTAGTTTATAAAAACAAAAAATTCTAGAAGTATGGTCTATGATAAAACTAGCAAATTTCTGAATATAAACTAAGTAAGAAAACTCTTTTCTTACTATTCTTTTCTTTTTCCTAAAACATAAATATAAAGATAGTAAGTTTTTGCTCAAATATAGTAATTAAACTCTTGGAAAACACCTATCTTTAGCCTTTTAAAATTGTCGAAAGAAGTGAGACTAAAGATGAACTAAAGCAAGTTAGATCTAATTAAATATTTCTTTAAAACATGAGATCTAAACTACTTGCTTTTTAAGCATACAAAGTAATATGAGACATTTATTGCTAGAAACCAGCAATCCTTTTTACTTTATGTTTTTTTTAGAACAAGTAACCAAAGGATATTAATTTGATGAGAAAGAGAAAAAAGAAATGCTTGATTTTCTTGAAAACCTTGGACAATGGAGTCTCCTGTTTCGATGGAAAGTGGAGGGAATATGTTACTTCACCATAATTTTGAAGAATGAAGGTGCAACAAGCTAACTTAGTCTCTCCTTCAAATAAGATATCCTACACAACTTCAAACTTTTTGCAAAGAGGTTAACCGCATTAGTGTCATATAATTTAGAAAAATTTGAGAACATGAAAATTAAACAAAATAAACATGCAAATCAAACTGCTTGGCATATATGAGACAATAGAAACAAGAAGCAGGCAAGCTTCCTACTTCTATCCTTTTGAGAGATAGCTCCCCTTACAAATCCAAGATTCACCAAAAATTACAAGAAATAATCAACAAAGCATATACCTCATATACACTATGCACATAGATGATCCACACAAAATTGCTTTACACCATGTAGCAGCCTCCAAAGCCTTTTTATTCAAATAGAAATGATATTCCGATTACAATGGCAAGCATCTCAGCAGCCCAAGCTCTAACTAACTAAGCAAATGGGAGAGTGCTTTTATTATATAACAAATGGTGAGGAGTTCCAATGAAGAAGATCACACCATGTGGAGAGGGAGGGCGCACCAAGTAGGAGAGGAGGGTAGCCAAGTGTTGAGGTGATGGCTGCCACCTCTCTCCTACTCAAACTAGGAGTGTAAAATGGTGGGGTGTGTGGGTCATCCACCTCTCAAAAGGTTAGTTTGCCCCACATCAAAGTCAGCCTCTCGAGAGGCACACCTCTTCCTTTCAGCACATGCTAAAATTCAGAATAAAACACATCCCCCACTTTATTTCTTTTGACTATTGAACCTCATTCTTTCTGCCACCTTTAGAGGCTGTTTACGTCTCCAACATGTCAAAACATGTTTCCTTGATTTGAGCATATGCTGATTTTTGATGATTTTATTTGACTTTTTTTGGGTTTGTGAGCAAAATGACTTTTAAGTGATTAAAATCCTTGCTACTTGCTCAATTAAAATTGAGTATAGGTAATGTGGGTGCTATAGGTCAAAACATGAGCACCCCCATTACAGCTTCTATTAATTCCCATAGTACCACTTTTTTAATACATTTATTTTAATTAAAAGCTGTGAATTACGACAATTTTTTAATTAGCTGAAAAAATTAAAAAATCTTAATGGGGACTTAGTACATTTCAAGACTCTAGGAAGTGTGTTTATGTAGTAATATACATTAGACACTAGGCTTATATCCATGCTCCAAGCCTAACCAAGGCATCTCAGAGCTCTGGAGGTTAGGTAGAAAAACTCATAGAATTATAAATTAATAGAAACAACAAAATAGTTAGTAAAAGTTTAAACACTCCAGAATATAACTCCTTATGAATTAAGGTGAAATAAGACAGCACACAAGTTCATCATGCAACATCTCTTATTACAATTTTTATGGAAATGTAAAAAAAAAGGTGGCCTTCTGATATTTGGAACTTTTGAACTCAATTTTGAACAACGATGTTCAAGCTTTTGGCATTCAGAGTCCATCCTAGTGCAACTTTGAGGTGATGGATAGAGACTGTCTCATTGGATGTGGGATGTTCTAGGAGAATTCAAATCCAAGCCATGAGTGGATGAGTGTTGATTTGGATACCTTGGAAAGCCGGTCCCCATGTGCTTATGAGTCTAGCACAAAGGGAATACTTTTACCCTCATACTTTTACTTTATGATTCTAATTTCACTTTGACTTAGGAGTTTTAAGTCAAAGTGAAATATGTCTCTTAAGTCATGAAGTGATGATTAATTCACAATGTGGGTGAATTAATAGACATAAAAGTGACTAAGGAAAGTGGGTATCCTTAGTGAGATTCATCTTGGATTGATCTCACCCATTGATTAGACATGGCTAAGATCTGATCTAGGCCATTGATCTTTAGGGTTGGAATGAGGAGGAGACCAAAGGAGGGAAAAGTGCATTTGGAGACTCATTCTTCATGAGACTTGTGAGGAGGAGGAAGCACCATCTTGAGGAGGAAAGTTTTGCACTTCATGAGAGGTTTGAGCCTTAGAAGCCCTTGGAGCTTGGAGCTTGGTGGATGCATGGTGAGTCTATCCATGGAACCACAGTCTTTCTCTACATTAGGAGCATTTGCATGGAGGCATGCGGAGGCACCATATTTCCTTCGGTGCTCACAGGGAGAGCATGTCTAAGTCTGATAGAGTCACACGTGCATTGGGAGAGAGAGCATGAGGCTAGTTACGTGGAGAGAGACTTTGGGTTTGGGGCTAGGTTTGTTTTACCTACGTGATCAGTTGCTGAGAGCATGAGTTGAGATGATTGGCAGCTACCTAGTAGCAAATCCGCTTGGAGGTTTTAAATTTCGGCAGGTTGGAGTGGCAGCACAGGAGAGGACATTCTGTGGAGGGATTTCTTCATCGGACAGCAGATGAGCTTGGTATACCTGATTCGATTCGAGAGGGACAGCTGGGAGAGAGCGCACCACGGTTTTGGAGCTCTTCTTTCTGGATTGATGCAAGTCTCGTGAGGAGCTTGCTATGTATACAGTTCCATTGTATTTCATTACATGTTGTGTATCTCTTGCTTTAATCAAAATTATATAGTGGATATCCCCAAAGCTGTTTTTCCCCGGGGGGGTTTTTATCCGGAGTCATGTTGACCAAAAATACGTGTCAAATTTATGCATGTGTAGAAGTGTACATGAAGCATTTTAAAGTTCAAGATCTAGAGTGAGTGTTATGTGTTTTAAGTTATATTGCATGTGCTAACATTGAGACAAGAAAACATAACAGAGAACTTTCATAAAGAGCACTTAACCTGCATAAAACATTGGCCAGTACATGTTTGTTGTCCTAAAGCAGCAAAGGACAACCAAGCGATTTAGAGCTTAGAGCCATACTAAGGTCAGAGGCGGACCTTAGATGGCAGCCTCATAGGACCTCGAATTTCAACATGGTATGTGAGCCAAAGGTGGCTTAGACTTGCTGATTTTGGAGCACTTTTGTGGGCAGTTTGGAGACGTTTTATATCGGATTTGTTGGATGTTTTGGACAGCAAGTTTTACAGTCCAAAAATTGGTAAATTTCAGATTTGAAGGTACCTCTCTTTCATTGCCCGTTACTTGCGGCTGAGGGCAGATTTTGGGCCGACTAGTTCTGAGAGTTGGTGGGCAGGCAGATTTGTAGAGACTAGTTTGACACTAGTGGAGCGACCTCTTTTCACACAGTGTGGGCAGGGAGTGAAAGTAGGGCGACCTCTTTCACACCTAGAGATTAGGAGTAGGGTCATGTGGATTAGCTTGCCTCTTTTCACACCTAAGTTGACAGGAATGAAGCACCGTTCCCTTGCAATAGGAGCATGAGTAGAGCAGGTTAGCGGAACATGTCGGTATCTGAGATCGTCTGCGGAAGGCAATTTGGCAGAAGCTAGCAAGCCCAGTCTTCATGGAAGAGCAGGGTCTTCGTGCGTCTTGGAGGACCTCGAGCTATGGGATATAATCGGTTGTTACGTCCACATGGCCTCAGAGCTTGGTGGCGAATCTGTGAGGAAAAGAAGGAACAACAAAGCGAAAGACGTTACAGTGGAGTAGGGATCACATCATACCCCATGTGAGGAAGAGCTCATGCATATGTCGGATGTGGGCGCTTTAGTCCGGCATATATAGAGAGCTCGAATGAGAGCAGGAAGATGGTTCTTCATGACTGGAGCTTTCGAGCATTAAAATTATGCTCTAGAAGGATGAGTCAGTTCTTCATTTCTGCTAGATTCACGAATCTCGGAGACGAGCTTGGAGCCGTCAGTGATGTGATTGTGCCCAACTCTTTATTTGAGGCAAGCTCTAGAGAGCTTTACCAAACCGTGGGGTCCCTTCATTCAGGGCATTGTTGCCAAAGAGCATTTACCCACATGGGATAGTATGTGGGATGAATTTGAGAGGAGATGGATTAGCATCGAGTCTTAAGACGGGCGACCATGAAGTGGAGGTAGAGTGGAAGGATCTTGCTCTTTGGGCAAAGGAGCAAGAAGAAGGCGTGGAGGTGGTGAGGGGTCCCAAAATGAGGCCGACCACTGAGGAAGAGTGGAGGAAGAGGATAGCGTGAATGACGTGTCCGGGGCAGCTGATCGAGGAAGAGAGACATGAGCAGTGAGATGCTTTGCTTGTGGAGAGATGGAGTCACTATGGGGATAGTGTCCCAACAAAAAGAAGAAAAACAGCAGGATGGGGCCAGCCACCGTGAGAGAATGAAGTTGATTGATGGTTTGCAGAGAGTGTACATTCATTGCCTACTTTATCACCATTACACCATCCGGCGTGGTTGGGAGGCAGGTTGATGAGACCGGTAGCTTCTTGAGTGAAGTCCAGGAGGAGGAGATCATGCCTCGGTGTCAGGAACCTTCCAGCGGAAGTGGTGGTAGTCCCGCAGTATAGCCTGATTTAGGCAGTAGGAGTAAAACGAAGATGGTGCCTACAGCTTGATGCATCGAGATGATGAGGAGGAAGCGGCCAGAGGGCACCACAGAGGCTTGAGCCTCATGGCTTATGAGGCAGGCGAGATCAGGTTCTGGATCCACTTAGGTGGAAGTTACTTGGCGAGATGCCAAATTGATGACTCTTGGTGAGAGACCAAGAGAGGAACTCTTGGTGAGATGCCAAGTAGTAGACTCAACAGTGAGATGCCAGAAGTGAACTCTTAGTGAGAGCCGAGAGTAGGAGGAAATCATGGTGGGAGACCAAGGTGGATATATTCAATGTGATGCCTAGATCTAGGTGATCTTAGACCCAGATGGAGAGTGGAGTGCCATTTTATAGATCATCTGAGATTGAGTAGTCTGTGGCTGATCCCCACTTTTGGTCGAGAATGCAAACCATACTCACTGAGCATATGCCAAAAGGAAACCATGTCCACTTCTGAGGGC
The DNA here is from genome assembly GCA_010110895.2 of Picea sitchensis. Classification (NCBI taxonomy): domain Eukaryota; kingdom Viridiplantae; phylum Streptophyta; class Pinopsida; order Pinales; family Pinaceae; genus Picea; species Picea sitchensis. Next base: position 136,199 of record SNQJ01S0014208.1, read on the forward strand.
GGATTGGTGGTGGCAGAAGCACTCCCTCGATGAAAGTGTTGAGATTTGGGTACATGGGAAAGTGGTCCCCATGCTTATGAGTCTCTAAGCACAAAGAGGGCATACTTTTACCCTCATGCTTTACTTTATGATTCTAATTCACTTTGACTTAGGAGTTTTAAAGTCAAGTGAAATATATCATAAGTCATAAAAAGTGACAATTAATTCACAATGTGGGTGAATTAATAGACATAAAGTGACTAGGAAAATTCATAGGTTCATGAGTGAGATTATTTGGTGATCTCCTGCCCATTGATTAGACATGTCACCATAGATCTAATCTAGGCCATTGATCTTTTAGGTTGGGATATGAGGAGACCAAAGGAGGAAAAGTGCATTTGGAATTCATTCTTCACTTGAGACTTGTGAGAAGAAGAGGCGCACCATCTTGAGAGGAGAGGGTTTTCTCCCTTGGGGTTTGAGCCAAAACCCTTGGAGCTTCGACAGACTGGAGCTTGGTGGATGCATGGTGAATCTATCCATGGAGCCACAATCTTTCTCTTCAGTTCAGAAGCATTTGCATGGAGGAAACATCACGGGGAGGCCGAGCACCATGACCCTCGCCAGTTGCTCACGGAAGGAACATGTGAGATCTGATGGTCGATGCATTGGAGAGAGCATGAGAGCTAGTTTCTATGGAGAGATACTTTTCCAATTTGTTTCGGTTTATTTTCTGATGATTTGCTAAGAGAGTAGCATGAGTTGAGATAGTTAAATGACTACGGTAGCAAATCGCTTGAAGGTTCGGCTGACGATTTGCAGTGGAGAAATGGAGAGCATTCCTGTGGAGGGACTTTCCTTCTATCAGACAGCCGAGGAAGAAGCTTAGGCATACTACCAGTTGATTGAGACAGCAACAAAGGAGAAACACCACGATTTTGAAACTCTTCTTTCTCTGATTACAATGCAAGTGAGTAGCTTGCTATGTATGAAGGTTCCATTGTATTTCATTACATGTTGTATCACTTGCTTTAATCACGACAAACGAGATATCCCAAAGCTGAACAAGGAGGTTTATCAGTCTATTGACCAAAAATACACATGTCAAATTTATGCCATGTGTAGAAATGCCGATCAGCATTTAAAGTTGCAAAGATCTAGGAAGTAGTGTTATGTGTTTTAAGTTACATATTGCATGTGCTAACATTAAGACAAGAAAACACTTTTAAGGGCACCTTAAAAGAGCATAACTATAAAACATTGGCTGAGAAAGTACATGGTGTTTGCTGTCTAAAGCAGTAAAGAAAGGCAAATAGCAGTTGAAACTTAGAGCCATACTAAGGTCAGAGACAGACCTTAGATGGCAGCCTCCTCAGGATTCTCGGAGGCTGTAATATGAGGAAGTGTAGTAAGGTTAATAGACACAATGGTCATACCTGCGGTGATAGTAAGGAAATCTTATAAACACCACCTATGGGTACCTCACGAAGAGAGTGAGTTACACGTCATGGATGCAAATGTTCCAAACCCATTCATGCCTTTATCTTTTATTCTTATTACTTTTCTTTCAAGAGGCTAGTTGGGGACACTTCCCTAGCGTGGTGACTGATGGTGGAAATGTTACCCACAAGCATTTCCGAGAAATGAGAAGGTTGGATTGTGATGAGATGCCCTTTTCTTGGTGGCATAGCCAAGAGACACTACCCTGGTATGTTGACCAGATAGGTGTTAGTGTCATACTGCTACATGCCATGGACCTAATAGAATTTTCGTAGTAGAGATCCCCTATCCCTTAACTAGGTCTGATTTATTATTTTTATGGGTCCCTGGTTGTTGGGACAGAGGGAGGAAAAAGACGATCCACACACCTATAGGCCTTGCCTTCTTACAAAGCAATACTTACACAACTTATAGAAATATTTAGCCAGCAATACCAGGAAGCAAATTACATAGTAGAAAATGCAAGCTATGAGTAGGAAGCAGACAACAACCCTCTCCTGAGCCTCCCATTAGAAACTCAAAACCCTATGGAAACCAACTTACTAGAGCACCATGTCAACCACCAAGGTAAAAAAAAGGAAAAGAGAAAAAAAAAAAAAAAAAAAAAAAAAAAAAAAAAAAAATTAAATGCATATTCAAACTTTTGAGGGAGTGGCACATACCATGATACCGGACTCATTACCTCATGGGCAAGACCCATCTCTCTTACCCAGACCAAGTAGAATGTGGATGTTATTCTTCTTTGAAAAGATGGAGAGATTGAAGAAAGAAAGGATGGGCCTCAGACCATGCTCAGAAATCGATCACGGCTCTCGGTACTCCACGTAATCTAGGACACCTTGGACCTGAGACATAATAATCCCTCCAGTTATCCCTAAGGCTAGGGATAGCAGGATGTACATGCTTAGATTGCTCTTTATTGATTTGATTTACTCATCGCAATTCTTTGACTTGAGATCCTTTGAAGGATTGCTTATTTGTCTTTGCATGACATAATTGGTGGGCCAGGTTTGGAGGAACAAACCTGGCAAGTTCCATGGGGCTTAAAGCCCATAGGTTGGATGTCAGGCGCACGCATGCGGATCCGCGATGACATGCCTTTTGGAGGCCTAGAGGACACCTTGGAGGACCTTGCCTAGCCCTCACATGCCAAATGATTTGCTTAGAAGAGGCAAAACATCATCCTTGAGGAGTTGACGTCATCATTTGGGGCTAGGGTTTTAATGGTGAAGTCACTATTTGTTGACACTTTGCATGACTTGGTGGAAGGAGGCCATAGCGCATGAGATGGAGGCTCTATAAACTAGCAGCTTCAACTTTTCTTCTCCAACGCTCAAGAATCAAAGCGTCACCCTTAGAGGGTGACATCATTTTAGGGTTTCTATTGTGCACTTTTTAAATTTTAAGTTAATTAAAAATGAATTACTTGTAAAAGGGGAAAAATAAAGGTTGTTGTCATATTTTGTATTTACCCTATCTTAAGTGGACAAACTATGTTTAAGACTTTTGTATAATAGAGATCATTTGTATCTCATTGTAATCATAACTCTCTTTTATTGAGAGACTCATTGGCTGATTTACCCCCACATTGCCCTACTTGGGCAATTTTGCATATCTCTCTTGTCACTTTCTCTTGTAATGGTTTATCTTTGGCTATTAGATGGAAGATGTCTCTTTATCTCTTGTGGAGGCTTATTTCTTGCTTTTTGGTGGATTTTCCTTGGTGAATTAGAGTTTCATCTGTGTCTTGGACTAGGTAAGGAAACTCTCTTTCCATTGCTTCTTTTCTTGGTTTCAAAGTTAATTTATTAGGCCTTGGGGTGTATAGGGCATACCCAAGGCCATCATTTGTCATGAAATAACATTTATAAAGGAATACTAGGAGGAGGAGTAAGGTTTACACCCTCTAGAGTTTTCCTAGCTAGTTTATTTCCTTGGGAGTAAAAGGGCTTACACCCCAAAGGAATTAGCTCAACAGCTCTTCATTTATGATTCCACAACCCAATAGCTAAAGGCACTAATCCTTGCATTGGAGAAACAAAATCATTGCATTGGGATCACATTGAAATCCGCGAGAGATATTGAATTTGTCTAAGTTGTAATCTATTCTATGTTCTTAAAGCTAACTAAGGCCTCTAAGGCATTTTGTTTTGTCAAGGAATTCTTGCTGCTGTAATAAAACAAAACTACAGCCACTAGGGCTGCAACAAACCCTAAATAAATCTCTAAATAACTCACAGTTCTAGTAGTAGTCAAAAGTTGCTAATAATTTGTCCCTATAATCTACTAGTCTCATCTTTTGGGTGGATTACTGTGATTTTGGTGGCTGATTTTATGCTGTAACAACTTGTTTTCTACAGCCATAAGGCTAATTTATATCTCTGGAATGCTTTTTCTATCACAGCCTTGCATTGATGTTAAAGTCTTATGATTTTACACTTAAGTTGTACTAGTTGCACAATGGTTGCATAAGTAAAGGGAAAATAAATAGATTGTACATCTAATCCCAATGAGAAATAGCCTAAACAATCATTCAAAACCCTGTCCACAAATTACTCTTACTTAATGTAGGATAAACATCAACAAGTGGGTAACAATCAGTCCAAAAATGTAGGGAAAATTAGCAAAAAATGAAGAAAGTTCACCCTTTCCTATGCAGAAAACATCATCCCAAGGAAAATCAGCCAAATTGAAAGAAAAATCAGTTGAGGAAGAACAACAAAGATCGTCCCTACAAGTGCATAGTAAGGAAAAGAGCGTGGAAGAAATTGGAAAACAAAGAATTTGTTCTAGTCAAGATTTAAATAAAAAACGTCAAAGTGATTACATTTGTATATCAAAGTTCACAAAAGAACTTGATTTCCAAGGAATATGTGAAGGAATTCAATTTGAAAATTCAATCCTATCTGAGGTCATATCAACTAGCGTGGATGAACAAAGATGTCAATCTCCAAGTAACAAAACAATGTAAGTTGAGGTTTACAATAATGCATATGTTGATAAAATAGCATGTCGCATTGTTCCCTTGGATGCTTGTGAAGTTATTTTTGGTTGCCCATACTTGTGGAAAGATATGTCATTCACATGAGAAGAGACAACAAGTATAGATTCATGGAGGATGGACAATCATTATTCTTAAAATCATACCAAAGCAAGCAAAGAATCTCTCTAATTTCAGTTACTAATTTATGTCTCAATCAACTCCTCCAATTGAATTTACTTAATTTAATTGGATGACAATTTTGTGTTTAGTGAAACTCTTACAACGAGCATATGTTCCATTTGAAGCAAGTGCTTGAGACTCTAAAATAAAATCAACTTTCAATGAATTGGAAGAAATCTGAATTTGTCTAAGAAACCTTGTAAAATTTCGATTATGTAGTGGGAGGTTGCAAACTCAATATTAGTGGAAACAAAGTGGAGCAATAATAGAACAAACACAGAAGATAATTAGGGGCAATAAATGAGGAAGTTTATTTCTCCCAAATAGCAGCCCTACTCCATGCCTTGACCTAAAAGAAACATATTGTCCATTGGGAAGGAGCACAACAATATGCTTTTGATGAGTTGAAGCATAAAATCGACAATGCACAAGTATTCCAACTTCCAAACTTCAAACAACCATTTCAATTGAAGTTGATGCATCACCCTATGCAACAGGAAACATGTTGAAATGAGGAAAACCGATATGTTATCATTCAAAAAAGGTCTAAACTTCCACTTTGAATTATTTCACTAGATTTGGGCATTGGTGCAAGTGGTTACGAAATGGACGCATCATAACATGGGAAATGAAACAATAATTCATATCGATTGTAAACCTCTACAATATTTGTATACAAAAATCAAACCCCAACAAAATGAGACACTATTACTAGAAGGGGTTTCCTACAACAATGTCATCTAGTGATCAAACACTAGGAGGGAGTAATGAATAGAGTGACATATATTTGCTTTCTAGTCCACCAACTCTAGAAAAAGTATCCATGTGTACAATCATGAAAGACATGTTATATAAGAGTCTAGCAAAATACAAGTCGAAACATGAGTAACATAGGAAGGGGCACAAGTTTCAAAGAGGTGGAAATATTTGGTTATGCATGAGAAAATAAATATTGCAATATGAAGGAAAGAAGTTGAAGCCTTTAAGATAGATCCCTTTTGAAATTTCAGTACAAGTTGTTGAGAGTGCATTCATATTGAATCTCCCTCCATGCATGACCATACATTCAATCGTAAATGTTGAAAAATTGAAATTGTATGATCCAGGATTGTTGAATCAAGGTGGCATTGCACAATGGCTATGCATGAGAAAATAAATATTGCAATATGAAGGAAAGAAGTTGAAGCCTTTAAGATAGGTCCCTTTTGAAGTTACAGTACAAGTTGTTGAGAGTGCATTCATATTGAATCTCCCTCCATGCATGACCATACATTCAATTGTAAATGTTGAAAAATTGAAATTGTATGATCCAAGATTGTTGAATCAAGGTGGCATTGCACAAGTCCTATCAAGGGTAGAAGACTTAGTTATGAAAACATAGGAAGAAGTAGAAGAAGATTTGGCATTGAAAATAGGTGTAGACCCACAAGAAGAGGAGAGCATGAATATTGGTGAATTGTTCATAAAGGTCATATTCCAACAAGGACAGGTAGTTTTTGATAGAGAAGGTGAGGGAATTGTTTCCTCATATTATTAAAAACTAGGTTCAATGGAACCAAAAGCTTGTGGATTAGGGAAGCATGATCTGGGATGATCCTAATAGGTCATGACTCATGACATTATTGCCACATGGAATTCTAAGGAAAATAAATAAAAAATTGACAATAATTGCACATGTAGTTCCTCTATCTACCATGTCATTCATCAATTCAACTTCTAGTATGATAAGGGGGTTGAGGCTTCTTTTTTTATGCCTAAAGTTCGTCCAACATGTGGACCAAACACTAAACGATCACTATGGGATGTGTTACCTCTCCAGAAGGTACCCTGGAGTTTTTCACTTGGCTACACCATTGTAATCCCAAGGATGCAAGTTAAAGCCATGTAAACCATAGTGGATGATTTTTGTAGTGGAATTCCAGACTTAGTTTGATCATGATCAGCCCCCTTATATCCTCGTCTCACTATCTCACGTCCTGGATAGGATTGGAGGTCATGGCACAGATCTATTTAGACACATGATTGTGTGGAGCCTCAGGTCTTATGTAGGGATGATTGCAGATTGTGGGGCCTAGTCCAATCCATGCCATGCACACGTATGTCTTCCCACATGATTATTTTTCTATTGAGTCTGTAGGCATACCTTGGACATGGTGCACTATCAGTTTTTTTCTCAACATGGTAGTCTCACAAAGTTTTCATCATTGCACGTATTTTGAGGTAGTGCACGTCTTTTCATGTAGTGCACCCCAAAAGCAAAAAT
>SNQJ01S0014209.1:0-12621 GCA_010110895.2 Picea sitchensis
AATTTTCTTCATGTAAATTTATACAATATTAGATATCTTATGAGTCGTATTAAATAAAATAAAATTAACATCCCTTGTTAATTTATCCACCACTACAATTATTGAATCAAATTTCCTTTCTATCATGGGTGATTTAGTGATAGAATCAATGATTACTACAACTATGACCCAAATGGGGAATATATAGGGTTAAATATATATGATATGACCCCAAATAGTGGAATATATGGGGCTAAATGTACAGGTAATGTGTGTATATATGTGTGTGTGTGTGTGTGTGTGTGTGTGTGTGTGTGTGTGTGTGTGTGATATTGTTTTCCTAATAGTAAAGGGGCCTCATGTGCAAGTGTGAATAGGTATATATAGAGATCATGTATTCATTATTGAGACATGTGAATTGTGATGTATGAATGCATTTTTTATTTGGAGGAGGTTATCCTTATTTAAAAAAATATTGTATAACTTATATATCTTGGATTTGTGCTCCATGCTCACATTTTGTACATGGTATGTGCTTCTATTTCGTTATGCCAATTTAAGCATTTGGTTCATTACATTTGGTATCGAAGCATTGATCCTTTGATTTTGCTTCCTCAAGAAAGTCATATTGGAATTTTCGCTATAACATTTTTTTGGGGCCACTTCAGAAAGAAAAATTTAGATGAAGTTTAGAAGAAATACCATAGTACCTATGGTATGAATTTCATATTCTGTATCATTTTACTTTTGGAGATACACACTATTGAAGATAGGGTTTTTGACTAGTCCTATAACTAGTCTCAAATAGGTGTTCTGGGTAAAATAGTCTTATTTTATCCATAGAGGAACCAAATTTAGTGAGACTAGATGTGTTATAAGGAGTAATAATCATAGTGTTTTTGTTGTGAATTTCAAAATATGTTATTGAATATTGAACGAGTGGCTATATGTACACTTTCTCTCTCCTGGACAGGACAAAAATCAGCAAGGTTTGGGAAAGTTACCCTAACTTTCACTTGGCACATCCAAGTTTGGTAAAACCTATGGCATTGAAGAGAAGACATTGCAGAGTAATACAGGTCAAATTTTCAAACTCGTAGGGCCAAAATTTTAGAAATACATATGAAAGAAGGTCAGGAAGGAGGACAGACTCCAATTCCTGGTTTCAAAGATATGTTTATTTAAAGCTATCATAACTTTTGATTAGGATGTATGATTGATATTATTCAAAAGGAATTGGAAAGAAAAAACATAGAATATTTAATTGTAACAAGGATTATAACTAATTTATATCACTATTCCTAATATTGAGTTTGTAAGTTCAAGTTTGGGTTATACCTCAATTAAGAACCAATGAAAATGCCTAGCTTTAGTGAAGATGAAGATAAAGATGAATTTAATCCTCAAGCATTGTTGAGGATGATAAAGGAAAATAATTTGAGTCCTTTAAAGGTATTCTTTTACTTGAGGGGTGAATATTTTAGGTGTTGGGATATCCTTGGTGATGGTACTAAAAACTCCCCCACATGGGAAAAGTTTGAAGAAATCTTCTAAAATAAATGGATTAAGGATACAAAAAGGGAGAAGATGTATAAAATTAAATAGGAGTTAAAGGAATACAAATAAAATGTATCCAAATTGCAAAAGTATATTGAGGATCTATGAAATTATATTAGAAAGAAAAATGATGAGTTCATCAAGATGAAATCCCTTAGTGAATCACTCATTAAGGAGGTTAAGAACCTAAAACAAGAAAATAGTAGCAAAGGAAAGTGGGAAAAGCATGATTCAAGGGAAGAATTGAAAAATAAAGCTGAAGGGGCATGTAGATTATGAAACCATAATAAAAAACTATTGGATGAGGTTAATATATTGAAAGAATAAAAGAATAATTATCAAAATCAAGAAGAAACAAGGATCTTGTATGGAGAATCTACCAAAACACTTGAAGAGGAAATTTGCAATAAGATTGAGGAATCCCTAAATAATGATAAGGTAAAATTAGAAATGGAATCCAGAATTGAAGAAGGACGTCAATATTTGATAAATTGTGTAACATTGCAAATCCAAAAGGAGAAAGAAGACAAAGACGAATAAAAGATGATAGAGGATGTAAATGCCAAACATGATGGTATTATCACCAAGGATATAGTAGTCAAAGACGAATAAAAGATGATAGAGGATTCCATTGTCTATGGAAATAAGATAGATGCAATGGGTATGTATAATGAATAAAAATCGTCAAATGTGAAACCATATCAACACCCTCATTATCAAGAAAGATTTAAAGGAAGATAAGAAGATCATTGTCAACATTATCAAGGAATACAATGGAATACTCATCAATATTCATGGAATATGGCATCACAAAACCAATATTCAACAAGATATTATCATAGACCAACATCTACTACAAATTAGAGAAGCTTCAACAATTATATATGGAATCAAGGGAAAGGAAATTATGCAAAAACTAGACACCAAGGATTACGACCGAAAATAATTGATTTTTAATGGATGTATCATCATCAATGGGAAGAAGAAAGAAAGAATATAAGAATATCATATTACTTGGTTTCATCACATGTGAAACTTTTTTTTTTTTTTGTTAGTTTGTCCGTGACATGTGGGACTAACCTGTGGATAAGAAACCACGACTTAGGGACATCTAAGCCGACAAAATCACCTCGGTATCGCACCCAGCCTAAGCCACACCAACCCTTAACATGGTTAGATTTTTTGTCTCCGCAAGTTTTGAACCAACGACTTTAACATCACAGAGCGCCTTAACAACACACTATGTCACTGACTGTCCTACACCTCAGGGACATCACATGTGAAAATTTTAATTGCAAAGATTTGAGGACAAATCTTTTTGAACGAGGGTACTATGTTATGACCCAAAGGGGGAATATACATGGTTAAATATATATGATATTACCCAAATGGGGGGCATATATGGGGCTAAATGTACATGTAATGTGTAAATATTTATGTAATAAAGGAATCCTAATAGTAAAAGGGCCTCATGTGGAAGTGTGAATAGGTATATAGAGAGATCATGTATTCATTATTGAGACATGTGAATTGTGATGTATGAATATATTTGGTTATTTGGAGGAGGTTCTCCTATTATTTCATAAGTTATTGTATAAATTATATATCTTGGAGTTGTGCTCCACACTCACATTATGTACATGGTGTGTACTTTTGTTCTATTTTTATAATTTAAGCATTTGGTTCAATACAATTACTTCCCATTTACACTATGGAATTGGAAATGGATGTAGAAAAATTGTTGGTTGTCTTTGCTCATCCTTCACTCTTTGACATTCCATGCACTTAACAATGAAATCAAAAGCATCTTTCTTTGTTCCTGGAAAAAAATATTGGATTCTTATTGTTGAAATTTTTTTTTGGTAACCAAGATGTTTGACATATGGAACATTATGTATTTATTTTAACACCAACTTCCTTAGTTCTCCAGAATTAGGAACATAAAGTCAATTTTTATGCATAAGTATTCCATATTCTTTCATCTTATACTCTTTAATTTTTTGTTGCATATCTTCATTGTGGAAGATTTCTTTTACCTATACGTAGGACTAGTCTATAATAGAATGCAACGTACCCAACCACGAACAATTTGGTCATGCAACTTGAAATCACACTTAAATAATTGATTTCAAATTTTGATCGCAATTAATTAGTAAATAAGCATGAAATAAACACAATAACAACACATGCAATAATCAAGATTCATGCTAAAATTTCAAAGAATGCATAATCATTTCATGCACAACAATAACTTGTAGGAATGAACATTATAAATACATATCTCAAAGATAATAATTAATACACAACGAAAACAAATATACAATCAAAGGAAACCATGATAGATAGAACTTATATTAAACAAAACCAATCACCAACTGGATATAGACCAAGGATTTTCCACCCAAATTTAGACATTGTTGTTCCAAGTCTCAACAACAGGTCACCCCTAATCCATGTCCATGAATCCACAAGAACGGGTTCCAGAGTGACACTCAACTTCCCAAACTAGTCAGCACTCAAGCTCTCACAGGTTTCTCAACACATAGTAATCCAAGCTACACCAACTCTCTTCTATCCATCCTGCACCACCCAAAGACAATAAACCCTCTTCACCGCCACATAATCCCTTGGGTTGTTCACTTCTTTATATGGCTCTAGTGCATCTATTCAAGAGTCTCCATGTTGGGACTCTCAGGATTCACAACTATGAACAAGGTTTAGAAAATGTCAATGCATCTCAGGATGCATACACCAATTCATGGTTGTAATACACTAGTAATTACTACATCCAAAAATAAATGTCTCATTTCCTCATCAATTCATTCCCATGTCCCAACCAAGAAAAATAATGAATGAAGAATGAAGAATCAATGATGAACCAAATGATGAGAAACAATGAATGAAGAACAAATGAATGAGAAACCCCCAAACAACAAAAAATAAAGCTTTATATAATTACATGGAAAATGAAGAACCACATGGATTCCCCCCCAAGAATCTCATGTAACCACTTTTCCCTAAATAAAAACAAAGATGAGTAAATAAAATACAATATAATTACTTATCCCCTTCAGCTCCCTCTCTCGTAGAATCATATCCCCCTATAACTATTGTTCATGCCTATCTTGCAGCCAACGATGTATTTTATTATTAACAATGATCAAAATATTACATTTCTAAGGAACTTTGAGCCCCTTTTAATTGTTCGGGCACTCTGAACTTTCATTAGATAAACAAAATACATTATTAATTTGGAGTCTCAAAACTAGGGTATTATGTTCCCCTCCCCCTTATTTTGGCTTTTTCCTCAGTGCATATAGAAAACATAAATAAAAACTTCAAAATTCTTCAAAACATTGCAGGTACTCTATCTGCATGTACCTTCATGCTCCCAGGTATCATCCTCAAGACCGTAACAATCCCACTAAAATTGTATAAGTTCTATGTCTTGATTCCAAACAATTTTGAATTTTATTTCCAATATGCACATCAGATTAACCTTAAAGTCTCCTTATGGATCCACCCGAATCAAATTCCAATCAATGACATAGTTAGGATAATGTACATGCTTTTTTTTAGAAAAGATACATGAAATACATTATGCACATTCATGGAAGCGGGAAATGCAAATGTTTATGCGATTGGCTCTATTCTTTCCAATATCGCAAATGGAGCATAGAAGCTGGCTAGTCGCTTTATACAACTGCCCAAATTTACTGAGCTATACTTGGGCTTCACTTTCAAAATCGCATGCTCTCCCACTATAAATTATCTAGTTGTCTTGTTCTTGTCTACATAACTATTTTGTCTATCTTGTATTTCCTTCAAATTCTTCTTAATTTTAACAATCTGGTTTTCCATATCCTTGAGTAAATCTGATGCAAGTACTACTCTATCTTGTGGGTTGTCCCAACTCATTGGAGTATTTCATTTCCTACCATACAAATCTTCAAATGGAACCATCCTCAATTAAGATTGATACTCATTATTATAGGAAAACTCAGCTAAATTCAAGTAATCTTCCCACTTAAATGGTTTATCCATCACATACATTCTCAACATGTCTACAATCACTTGGTTGACTCGCTCCATCTTCCCATCTGAATATGGATGGTATGTTGTGATAAAGTTCAAATTTATATCGAATCCTTTAAATAATCCCCTGTAGAAATTTGAAGTAAACTTAGTATCTATGTCTGAAACAATTGCCTTATGTATTCCATTCAACCTAACAATTTCCTCCATGTAAATTTATGCAATATTAGTTGTTGTATGGGTCATTTTTATAGGAAATAAATGATAAACCTTTGTCAATTTATCAACCATTTCCATTATTTAATAATGTTTCCTCATTTTCCTAGGAAACATAGTGATAAAATTAATCGTTACCACTTCACATTTCCTCTATGGATTTGGTAATGGTTGTAGCAAACCTGCTAGGTGTTTATGCTCATCCTTCACTCTTTGAATTTCCATACATCTGACAATGTAATCAACAACATCATTCTTCATTCCTGGCCAAAATAATTGGTTTCTTAATGCTCCAATTGTTTTTTGGTAACTGGGATGTTCAACATATGGAACATTATGCATTTCGTTTAACACCAAGTTCCTAAGTTCCCTGGAATTAGGAACATAACTTTGTTTTTATTCATACACAATCCATTTTTCTTCATCTCATACTCTTTAATGTTTTGTTGTACATTTTTCTATTGTAAATATTATTTTACTTGTAGGAAAGGTTGGTTTGTAATAGCAACATTTAAAATTCTTCTCTTCAAATCTGATGGATGCATACTAATGGTTGTAGCATATATGATATGTACTCTTCTGTTGAGTGCATCAACAACTTTATTTCATTTTCCTTTAATATGCTTGATTTCAAATTCGTACTCACTTAAAAATTCTAGCCATCTTGTCTTTCTGTCATTCAAAGTTGGTTGTTCAAAACGATATTTCAGAACACTATGGCTTTTTCTTAATACAAATCTCTTTTCCATGAGGTTATGCCTCCACATATTTAATACACAAACTATGGGAGCAAGATCTAGATCATGTATGGAATAATTTCTCTCATATTATTTAAGCATTATGGATTCATAACTAATGACATGTCCATTTTGAGTGAGGACTCCACCAATTCCTTCCTTGCATGCATTTGTACATACCACCCAATTCTCATTTCGGTCAACAAAATTTAAAATAGGTGCACTAGTAAGTAGCTCCTTCAACATATACAAATTATCTTCAAACTTTGTTGTCCATTAAAATTTAATTCCCTTATTTTTTAAAGAAGTGATGGGATGATTTTTTTTAAAGAATCCTTCTATAAAACTCTTGTAGTATCCGGATAATCCCATAAACGATCTGACTTTGGAAACATTCCTTGGGATTGTCCATCATCTAATGGCTTCAATCTTCTCTAGATCTAATGTTATGCCTTGTTCTAAAATAATGTTTTCCCAAAAATGGATCTCTTCATGGTAAAATGAACACTTACTAAGATTTGCATAAGGTTGATGTTCCCTCAACACTTCCAACACCAACCTCGAGTGATGTTCATTCTCTTCCTCTAACGTAAAATAGATAAGTATGTCATCCAAGAATACAATGAAAAAATTATACAAATAATTTATGAATATGCCATTCATTAAGCACATAAAGATAGTTGGTGCATTGGTTAGTCCAAATGGCACCAGTAAAAATTCATAATGTACATAACTAGTTCTAAAGTTTTTCTTACTAATGTCTTCTTCCTTGTTTCTTACCTGGTGGTATCTTGTTCTCAAGTCTATTTTTGAAAATATATTTACTTCTCTTAGGTGATCAAAGTGGTCATCAATTATGGGTAGAGGGTATTTTTTCTTCATAATGGCTTTATTTGTATGTTTAAAGTTAATGCACAGCCTCAACGTTGCATCCTTCCTTTTGAAAAAGAGTACTAGTACTCTCCAAGGTGAAACACTTGGGCATATGTACCCTTTCTTCAACAATTCTTCTAGTTGCATTTGTAATTCTTTTAATTATGGTGTACACATTTTGTAAGTATTTTTTGATATTGGGGCAGCTCCTAGTACTAAATCAATAGAAAAATGTATTTTCCTCTTTGGTGGCAATACTAGTATTTCTTGGAATACATCTTCAAACTCTTGCAATACTGAAAAATCTTCAAGGATTCGCACTTTGGTCTTGTCTGGCTCCTCCACATGAGTTGCACACAATTGACATCCTTTCCCGAAACACCTCTTTAGTTGTAAGGTTGGAATCCACCTTATAGAAATGGGTCTTGGAATTCCTTGCATAGTGCTCTATTTTCCTTCTTCATCAAGACATGTAAATGTATTGTTATGATCTAGGACAACACAATGTTGGTCCAATCAATCCATTCCTATTAGGATATCATGAGATCCCAATGGTATGATATTTAGGTCAACAATTGTATTTACTCCATTCATATTTATTTGGCAACCTATGATAGTCTCATTGATCCTTCTTTTGGTTCCAGTGGCTAATTGAACCAAACTTGACTTTTCAAGATTATGTTTCTCCAAATGAAATCAGTCCACTATTTTAAGATCAATGTAACAATGGATTGCTCCCAAATTAATTAAAATGGAAACAAGATGATTAATGATCTTACCTTCCACCTCAATCATATGAGATTGATGTTATGCTTGACGATCTTCTAGTGTTGCATATATTCTTGGAATACTTCTACCCATATCTTCCACTATTGTATCCTCTTAGATGTTGTGCATGGTTTTCATTTTGTCTTCTCTGTGAGGGAAATCATTGTACATGTGATGTTTTTTTCCTTCCCAACATTTGATTGGTGGTCTTCCCCTTTTTCCCAAGGAGTCTTCTATCTTCAATTCATGCTTAGCAAACTAATCTTGTTGATTTTTATTAGGGATGTTTATGTTGAAATGAGGTTTGAGTCCCTTCCTTCTCTGATCAGATTTTATGGTTTTCAAATAATGTGGTACATAAATTTACTTCCTACTCACTATGCATTCATCACTTTCATTCTTTTCTTAATTCCTTTTAGAGATGTAAAGGGCCACCCCATGCTAGCCTAATGTTGGAGATATTTATGTGAGGAATTTGAATTCAGATGTACAATGATATAAATTGTCTTCTTTGAAGCTTGCTTATCAATTCTAATATTCTAACCCTAATCTTTCCCTAATTGTAATTTTGCCTATTTACAATATTCCAAAAACATAGAAGAGATTATGTTACACACACACACACACACACACACACATATCATTCGTTTGTTTTAAAGGATGTAACTTGTTTTAAACATGGTTTCATACTCGCATTATTTACTAGTTATTTGGTAAATCCATGTAGTGGCTCACAAGAAAGCATCACACTTAATGAAATCAATGCATTAATTTGTCCTCTACCAAGTAGAAAGCATTGCAGTAAACGAGATCAGATTGCACCACCATGCATTATGGTAGTAAATCTACCATCATTTTTTCACATTTTAATGTACCACATTTGTTTTATTAATTTTATAAAAGATTTATTAAAAGCACAATCAAAGGACAATTATGGATCATAGAAACCCTAGAGAAGAGTACAATAATGATGTTGTTTGCATTTTAAAGAAAGGATGTGATATCAATCATTAACTACCTCGTCATAAAATAAGGAAATTTAATCCTTCCTTAATAAGTAAAGTGGTTGATATAAATCTATAGGCCCTATTTTTTACCTTTACAAACTATTACAATATTAAAACTTTACAAACTATTACAATATTAAAATAGTAGTGTTCATGTTTATCATTCCCCATCTCGGAAGTAAATAATTACCCACAGATATCTATTTCGCCATTCACCATCCTTGCCTAAACCTAATAATACCACAAGGATAGTAGCAGGAGTACGAGTATCGGAAGGGAGCTGTGCTAAGGCTTGGGTTCTTTCGGCCTGTGTGGTAGCAGAAGCCTTGACTATGGTTAAGCCCATTTTCAACTCTGTAATACTCTTGTTCTTAAAACATCTTGAGTTTCTAAATATGAGGGAACCAGAGAGTTTGAAGACTGGTTTAAATTCGACGTAATTTTGGATCTCACAGTTTATTTACTAGCATGCATTTGGTTGTGGAAGACTATGTTGTTTTACAATGAATTGAACAATCCATGATTCTACGGTTTGATGTACACAAGTTTCTGCAGTGTTGAATTTGATGTACACAAGCTTCTGCAGTGTTGAAGGTCACAGTTTCTAGACCATCATAGAGAGATAAAGAAATGAAAACCGAGAGAGTATATGAGGGCACGAAATTGAAGCTCAAGATTTAGACAAAAGTCGAAATAAGTGGATCCCTTCAGACTCCATTTTCATAATTCAAAGTAGAATGAACAGAGCAATGTTGGAGGAGCTCATCTTTGAAATGTACTTTCGGACCCCATGACAGTATTACTAATTGATGGTGAAATGGTAGCCCAATGTGAGAATTTATTTCGTCTAGGGAGTGGTTTTTTCTCAGTTGGAAACAGAAATGCACCAAATTAATAAACGCCATGAAGGGAGTGGTTCTTACTCAGTTTTGGATTTAAATTATTTTACTAGGTTAAAAAAAATGTAGAACATCAATTTTTTAAAGTTTTATGTGGATACATATCCAAACACTCTACAACAAACAAATTCCATCAAATGCAACAATGCAGTAACTAACACTTTTTTCCTTGAGAGACCCTTTTTACAATCTAGTATGGGAAAATGTGTAATTCCTTCCATACTTAGTTCTATAAAAGTGTCCCTTAATTTTAATTGAAAATATTATGAAACTTGAATAATCTAGCTATATTAGTTGTGCTAACTGACAAATATGAGAAAGACTTATAGAAACTTAGAAGTGAGTTGTAATTTGTAAAATCTTCTAACTTAGAGATATGAGGAAGACTTATAGAAACTTATAGGTGCGTTGCAATTTGTAAAACATTATAAGAATCTACAAGTAAATTTTGATATGAAAAGATTTTTGTATTGTGATTTTTTTTTTTTTTCTATATGTATTTGTAATTAATTCAAAAGTGATGTACATGTTTTATTCAAAAGTGATGTACATGTTTTTCTAATTGAACATTTCATCAAATGGTGAGATATTGTCTCTTAGATTCAAATGGATAAACATGTATTAAAATGAATAAACCATGATATATCCATCCATCTCACAAAAGTGTGCATTCATGTATTATAATTCAACTTTCTTATCAGGGCATTGTCTCATAGTTACATGAAAGCTCAGTTTTAATGCACTATCTCATAGTTCTATACCCAATTTTATGGGGGTTGGGCAGATTTATCATGGTTTTAGGGTGATGAATTACATTAATCAATTGTCGAGAGACACAAAGTGAACAATGAAAGTTTCCCTATCTATTGATCAGTTAGTTGGGCACTTATTTCCTTTAGATGTTAAACTTTTTTTCTATAATGTAATATATAACTAAATCTCAAATGCTCTATAATATTAAAATACTACACAATATCACTATATTACTGAACCGTGGAACCACACTATATTAACATACTACACAATCTCACTATATATCATGTTAGTCAAGAATAAGTTTATAGATGAAGATCTAAGCCATTAAAAGTAAAGGTGTAGGGAAATCCTAATGGATTCATTTCGTGTTTTCTCAACAAGCAAAAAAGATGTAACAATATCAATTACTATAATGAATGAACCATATGAAGCATTTACCAACTATCTGGATAACAATTTTTTCAATTGGTGGGTAAAGAACATCATTAATTAAGGTTTTTGTACACCAATTATTCCTGAGATTGATTGTTCCAAAGCTTCACTAACATAATCACATTAATTAGGGCTTCCTCATCAAGGGAATTAACCCATATGCATCATTTACCCACTATATGAATAACAAGTTGTGTGATTGGTGGGTAAAGACTAGCATTAATCAAGCTTATGACATCACTTATTCCCAAGATGATTGAGTCAAAGTTTCACTAGCATAATAGTATTAATTGGGTTTCAACACCAAGTTATTATTTTTTTTTAAGATTTCTACGTATAACCATTTCAAAACTATCTTTTTTCTATATTCCAACCAATGTATTTGCTTTGAAATTATTATGCAACTCCAATAATTAAGATGTTATGGATTCCATGAATACTTTCAAATCACCGTGTTTCTCTCAAAGTGTTGATGTCTTGAAAATATTATAAGTGATGCACAAGTTACAATTTTTTTATAGTGGAGTCAAATGAGAGAAAAAAATATTTTCAACATTTGGTTTCTATTATTTTTGGCATTAATGCTACTATTACTTTGTAGTTATTTTGGAATTACACCATCCATGTATTTGCATTGCTTTTTCTATATGGGAATATAAATTGAAATCATTGAAAAACCAATAGAATCATGTCTATTATTAATAGGGAAATGAATAATAACAATATTGAGGATGCAAGAAGTTGACAACTACAATGAGTTAGAAGACCACCATTATATCATATGAAACAATACATTGAAATTGAAAGGTAAGAGATAAGGATACAAAGAAATGAGCTACAAATATTGCGACGACAACAAATGGTTGAGGATGAAAGAGAAGAAAAACGAAAAAAGGATCGTGAAAATAAAATTTTTGCAATGGTAAATAATGAAGAAGGATCAAAGGCAAGGACAATAAAAAAAAAGGATTCTAAAACGAAAACATTTCAATTACAAAGAATGAATGAGGATGGTAGATGTAATATCCCCAAGGACAAGCCCTGTTGTAATCATGTTTTGTAGGCTGGTGAGTCAAGTATTGATAAGCTGGTGGGATTATGTGTTTATTAGGCTGGAGATCCTAAGTGTTAAAGGCTATGAGCCTATTTTTGTATATGTGATATGCAGAACATTAAATAAAGATTAAACATCATTGTGTGTAGACCGACCATGAAGAAAGAGTGTTAAGAACCAAACATCAATATAGCATAGAAAAACCTCAAGAAAAGTACTCAACGCCTTGAAAAAGAGATAATATCAGATAATAAGCCTCTTCGAGGGGGCAACCTCCTTTTACCCCACTTAAATGTTCAAGTACAAGA